>JAGDQP010041573.1:0-13483 GCA_022664845.1 Lepisma saccharinum | reverse complement strand
AACTCAAAGCCTTTTTTCAATACAAAATAATTTCAACTAAATAGAATTACATCTCAAATCCTTGGACTGTTTTTTCGTTCCTCCTGAAAAAAGAATATATACTCCAGTGGACTTGGGATGTTTGGCAATTTAGATCTTCAATTATAGAAAACACAATTCTTATCAAAATTCGAGATTTGATTATGAGAAAATTGAGCAAATCCCGTTTTCAACCGATCTTTAAAATAAAATATCTATATATTTTTTTAAAGACATACTTTTCTTAAACACTTCGTACTAAAAAGGAAAATATAATTTTGTTTATGAATGAGTAAAAAGAAAAGTATGGAGCGCTATCATATACAGTAACTTTATAAATTCTTCCATTGGCGCGCTGCATGCTTTTCCATTTAGACATGCATAAACAAAATTATTTTTTTACTTTTTAGTACAGATTGTTTAAGAAAAAATTGTCTTTAAAAAGTTATTATTATTATTTTTTCGAGGTATTTCGCTATTCGGATACAGTTACTATTTTGTGACCCAAATCCTAAAGTGTTCTGCAACCAGTCTAAACTCCACATCATTGCAGGCTAGTATTTATTTTAGGATAAAGAAGTCGATTTAAAAAGAAAGATGCTTTTAAAATATATATAAATATAAAGAAACATATGAAAGTAACAAAGTAAATTACGTCACTGTGCAAAATTTCATCATTGTATGACGCCAGGAAACGAGTTAAATTAAAGTTGCCAGATTTGAGGACACCACGAACAATTGTGAACTGCGTACACTCATTATAAAACGAAAATCCTGTTTCAAATCAAATAAATGGCAGTTTTATAACACCATCTGTGGAGATCTAAAACAACTAATGGAAGTCGGTAAATACTAGTCTGGTGGCTTTTCTATTTTTATTCAGTTTTTCGTCTTTAACAACGCGTCAGTTAATACGTAAAATACGACATTCATAATTTTATCCGGTTTATAAACTAATAATACCAATAGCAAACAAACGAACAAACAAAAACGAAACAAGCAAATTGAGTATTTATTAACTACATCTCGGCTGAAGGTGGCAATGTTCCATTAAAAAAACAAAAAAAAAAAAAACAGCAGCAAATCTGGCAGAGAGAAGTTTTAATGTTAATGCCAGATTAAACAGTGGCAAACATTCGTAAATCCTTTTTCAAATATAAATTCATAATCCCATTTTTTTTAAAAAATAATAATCAGAAAACAGTTTCCAGTTGAACGAGAGATGTCTCTAATAGTTTATTATTTTTAAAACAGATTTAAAATTCGTTCTGTAATGTATTTTCCACTGTTCTAGATCTCTGATCTGTACGTGCTGGTGATGGTCTCTGGATTTTTCATTTGGTTTAACTGAAGTTCGTAATCAGACATTTTTTTCTCCCCCCCCCCCCCCCCGCTCTCTGTATGTATGTTCCAACGTAACTTTGAAACGCTGGAGCGATTTCGATTACACTTAGTACACACATCACAATTTGGAAAGAACTGGGAGCTAGACACGCTTAGCACCTCTACGAATGAGTAGGAAGTGAGTGACATGCAAATTGTAAAATCAGTTAATATATCATGATTGTCAAAAACATCCTTACAGGCTGAGCAACCCGCACCACAATGTAGGTTGATGGGTTGACTATCTACAAGGGGCAAATTTAGCATCACTATCAATCATTAGCAACGTCTATCTTAGTTTTTTCATTCGAAACCAGGGGCGGAGAGGGTGAAAAACATCTGGAACCCGCTGCAACGGGGGGAGGGAGGGAATCAGCTAGTATATCGATATATAGGTATTGCACAGAATAATGAAAATACTTGTCAAAAGTGGGGCATTTAACTGTGCTTGGTAACACAGCACTGCGTAAATAAACCGTCTCTTGTTTGCTGCAAATAGGATGGACGTATAGTAGCGTAAGGCAGTGTGACTGCAGACGCTGTTGTTCCCCTTATATAACTGTGTAACACACACAAAATAATATATTTTATCCTACCAGAGATAGGTAGGATGATGCTTTGAATAGGGATAAAAACCAAGCACTAAGATAATGAATCAGGCGATTAAAATATAACGATACTACGTGCAGATAACACTATAATGTTAACAGAAGCCAAGCCAATCAAGGAGTCTCTGTATCCAGTGCAGAACTTCTAGTCTCCAGGATGAGATAAGATTTGCAGAACACTAAACTCAGACATGGCCAAAGTTGAGTTCTCAAACGACCATAGGTGAACTTGTGATATATGACGAATTACTGGCTGAGTTTAGGACTATATAACTAGGCGATGTTTGATGTATCGAAAACAGTAAACAAATGTATCGTACCTCAGTTCATGCACTCCCTACTTCGACACTCATTGACGTCACTTCTTCGTGATTGTTTTCCACTCACGAAAACGCTGCTGAATTGCCTGTAAGCCATTCACCATACATGTAAGAGAGCTTCCTTGTTGAGGCAAAGCAGCTGACATAGAATTACAACTATTTGAAAATTGATACACATAGCACATACTTAAGTGACGAAGTAAGGAGGCGATGGCTGGCAAGAAGCGATGACATGTAAGACTGGTCTGGCTTGGCTGCTAAATACAAAATTGAAATGAAATACAGCTATACTTAAATCTGACCAAAATCCATATTGTCATTATGGTATACTGAAAGAGGTCTAGCAACCAAGTAGGACGATTTCAGATGGACTGACCCGTAGTTTGTATAAGATCGCTAAAATTTTTGTCTCCTCCATAGTTTGCAACAGTGTGGTGCTTGCTTTAAGTATGTTCTTTATCATCACTAGAAGATGTCAAATATCAAATAACACCAGGTAGTGCCATTGAAAAATTTAATCGTTATACCTGGTTGTCAACACTGACAAACCGGTGACATCGTGTTTTCATTCCTGATGTCCACAATGTTGCTAGAAACAAGTTTCTGCAAACGGAATTTTCATTCAATGAGAAGTTTCTGACTTATTGAGAATTATTCGTTTCTTCCTACTGCTAGATGTCAACTTTGGGCTCAAAGTTAGAAACGCTATATCTCCAAACCGAAGCGGAATTTCACGCATGTTCATAGGAACTTTTTTGTTTACTTTTTTCGATGATGATAACCACCTCCCGAAAGTAACGTCCCTTATTCTGAATCATCGTGTAAACATTGTTTTGTATGGGCCATTTTTAGTAACTTTGGTTTAGGCGCGTCACGATTATGAATGCGTTTCTAGTTAAAATTGACATCCATGCCCCAGCCGAGATTCGAACCCAGGATCGTCGAGTCGCTGGTTTAGCGCCTCAAACCCCACAGCTATCAGGCCGGCAGGATATATCCTTTATTTTACTTCTGTGAATATCGAGGTTTCGACCCTCCTAGCCCCACTCTTCCTTGCCCATCGCACCTTAAATTTTGGTAATCTCCATATCTCATCATGCTCTGTCAGATCCATTATGTTTGTTTCGGATTTCAGAGACAGCATATCATAACCCTTCCTTATAAAAAGAACGAGAACGTAAAGTCTCAAACACTACAATGGAGCGTTCCGAAAGATTGAGATCAGTGAGTCAAAGTTCGGGCCTACCGTCCTAATAACATGTGTACTGGTATCGATCATAATTGTGTATGCCTAGAAGGAGTAAGAGGCGGAGGAGGGTATGAGCAATGACATAGCACTGCTACCACTACCGCTTGATGTAAGACGTGGCATACAGAACATCGGCTAGGACAAAAAACATGAAACAAAAGGCAAGTCAATAGTGGTTACATATAGATGTGAACATGTTGCGAGATAAGTCTTCACCGTCAAAGATGACCGGCGTGGTTCCCATCCACGGCTGCACATTCTTGAGCGCTCTGTCGTAGAGAATCACGAACTCTTCCGACTACACCTGACTTGTCGAGAAGTTACTGACACGCAACAAGTACACGTATGGTGGGTAGTTCTATATCAAATCGACCAACATAGAAGCTGCACTACTTTTAAAATTTGTGAAAAGTTGCACATTCATTTTACGGGGATGGATCATAAACAAAATACAACAAGCATTCTGTGAATGCACCAAATAGAAGGCAAGTAATTGATTTAGCCGGATGTGCAACAGATAGCGTCATATACGCATGGCGAGTTTCGACAACTTTACGTTTACCTTCAGTTGAGCAATGGTGAGACGCTTGCAAAATTGGTCTGTTTCTGCAAGTGAGAGGTGTAGTACGCTTCTTGTGGGCGAGGAGTATTTCGGCGGTGGAGATCCTTCTTCAATTCATGGAAGCCATCAGACGAAAATGGTTACGCATGTTAAGTGAAGGTGTCATCTCCATTCTTGACAATGCTTGAGCCCACACAGGCCCTCCAGACTCAACAGTTATTGCAACGTTTCAGTCGGGATATGTGGAGCGACCACCATACAGCCCAGACTTGGCCTCCAGTGACTTTTTCTTTTTCACCCAGCTACTCGTAAATACGCACTTGTCTGGAACACAATTCTCGCCCGACGATGAAGTCAAGACAGTTCCACGAAGTGGTTCAGTGAGCACGAGCATGATTTCTGCGAAGAGAGCATCAACAAGTTGGGCCGGCGGTCTGATATATGTTTCAATTACTGGGGCGGTTACGTGGAAAAGTGGTGTGTGCGTGTGTGTGTGACTTTCTTAGATACATAATCAATTCGTTCCCAGGAGATCATCAAGTTAGAAATATGTAACAGAAGTCGCGTCACTACTGGCTTGTTACGTAACATGTGAACTGTAAATGAAACTTCGAAACCACATTTGCCAGGTCGCCTCAGTGGCCTGGTGGTTAAGACATCGGCTTCTTGAACAAAAGAGCCCAGGTTTGAATCCCGGCAATGGAAACGCCTTTTTTAAATATATTTTCATATGTTTATATTTATTATTAATAATTGCTTTTTCTCATTTTTCGCACATTATCTAAAATTAGTGACCATGGGAAAGTGGAGGTTAGGTAAGGTTAGGTGCGGGCATTTGTCTTTACATTTTTTGTTCTCAGATACGTCACAGTTCTTGACGCAACTTCCGTTACATATTTCGAGCTTGAACGCCTCGTTTTGTTCCCGGTCTTAATGTGTCTTAATTTCATTTGTTGTTGTCACCTTTTCTTTTGTGATCCATTCACGTATTGTGTTAGCAGACAGGAAATGTAGTTTTAGAGTTTGTTTCCCGTTACCATTTGATCGTAGCAGCCATTTCTCATCGAGACTGTGTGCGTCATTGAGCAGTTACAGAGCTTTGCTAAAATCTGTTTTAAAAAATGTACAGAAAGTTATAAGACTGGGATTGATGTCATGGCGATAGTAGAGGAATAGACTGTCACATAAAATAGGTATTTGCAAGATGCGAAGTTTCGTGGCAATATGGCGGCGCGCATTTTTTTTTTATATGAAGGAGTGTTTGATGTTTGTGAAAATTTGGTAATGTTGTGAATGTGATTGTTTGGAAATTTGAACCTGAATTTTGTACCAGTGTATCTTTGTGTACTGGGTACCAATCTAACAAGTAATTTTGCAAATACTATATTTCCTTATAGGTGAAAAAAGTTTCCAAAATTACAAGAACTCGAAAATTATCACTTTTCAAAATCACAAAACGTGATGTGAGGGACTAGGTTTAAAATATGAAAATCATACAGTCAATATTGCCTAGAGCTGCTCATGACGCGATAGAGAAGGGTTTGTGAAAACGATAGTCGGCAAGGACCTATTTTCAAGGTATTATCAAAATTTATGAGAAAAATTCCAATCAGGATGGCTAGTTGCTGAAGTTGTTTCCAGAACCTCTCGAATGCAAGGCCAAGGCTAATAATCAATTAATTTCTTGAAGGGGGGAGACAAACTTTTCAGTCCGGCGTTCTGAATTCCACTTTAGTCTTACATCCATATCCAACATCCACTTGCACATTTGCTTCAGCCGTTTCTCTTATCATCATATCTCACACAGGGGATTCGAGTCTCACACAGAAGGTCGTTCCGGTTCCATCTTGCATGAAAACAAGCATATTCGTCAATTCCTTGCATTGGTCCTACCACATTGTCAATTTAACAACTTACATATGGTCAGCTCTTTGACACTAATGACCAGAGCCGTACTAACAGGGGACAAGGGAAAAGAGGCGCCATTGGCAACTCCATCCGTGCGTATATTCCCGTTTTCTAGTCCTAAAAAAGATATAAGATATAAATGGAGGCAGTTGCAGGAAGCACCACCGCTTTTGCTCAAGGTTAGAAGTTATGTCTGGCAGATAGATTTAAAAAAGAAACAGCGTACTGATGTCGAAAAAAGAGCGAAAAATTACTTGAGAAATTTATATTGTAGAAAGTAAAATTTGAACAAGCGTCAAATGCAGCAAAACATGTAGAAAGTCAAGAGATTGCTCGAGAAGCAGCAGTAACTTTCATTCGAAACATATATTTAAATATGTTTATTCCTAAGAAGGTTAAGCAAATATTAAAAGGGCTTCGAGCTACATATTTTTTTATTAAAACGTCATGATGAGACTGAAACGTTAGTATGACCAGGGACTGTGTGTAATTGGAGACCAAAGGAAACGAACCTGCTTTGACCATTTTTTGGCCAAATTGAAATAACAGTACCAACTGTTTACTCTTTGAGAGTCTTCAACAAGCTATCTTGCATGAAAAGAATATCCATAGTGCATCTGTAAACAAGCAAATCTTTATTTGATGTAGAGATATACCTTAAAACACTCTTCTTTAAAAATTAAGAAAATTGACAAAGTACGTTCTTTTCCTGTGCTTTTCAATTGGAAAGAAAATATGGACGCTTTATCAATGTTTTACGATTAGCTGATCTGCTGAGTTTTGATAAAATGTTTCCGTAAGCAACACTATATCACGAAAACCAGTCGGCATTCTTGCGTGAAATATAACCTTTAAAAGAGAGGATATGGTTCTTTTCTTTTGAAAAGGAAGATAAAACGAGGGGTCCTCTTTCAATTCTTCTTCTCCATCTACATCTTTCATTCCGTTCCGTGTCATTTCCTCTGTTTCTACTTTGCTTCATATTCCATTCGCGAAAAGTAGAGAGAACTGTCATTTTGAGTTCCCGAACTCAAAAATTCTAGTTGAATCCAGATGCTTTTTCCAAGAGAACAAATTGAGGAGTTGGAAATAGCTTTTCTATCCCGAGGCATCATTTTACGTCATTCTCTTTGTATCTCCCTCTCTCTCTCTCTCTCTCTCTCCCTCTCTCTCCCTCTCTTTCTCTCTCTCTCTCTCTCTCTCTCACACACACACACATATACTTGTGCTCTCTCCCTAACCTCAACTCATTTTCCACAAATACGTTACCTGCAGCAAGATTGGCACTGAAGGGAAAAACAGAGAGAAAGAGCAAATAGTCATGAATGCTAATCCTGTCGAAAAGTGGTCCCTAAAATGCGAAACATTCGGTTTTCTGCTACCCCGCCCACTCCATCCTTCCATCTCCACTGTTCCCTCAGTATATTTAAACATTTAGGACATACATCAAGCACCAGTTGTGACTTTAAATTGTTCGCGTTTGTGTGTGAGAGTGCTAGTTATTGAGTTTTCGATTTTATTTTTCTTTCTCTTGGAACAACGTGCCTACATAAATAGAATTTTGTTGCTCAGTTTTTGAACAAAACAAACTTTGGCTTTCGGATAGACAGTCTTTAACACAAATAAACTTTATAGTTTCCATGCTTAATAGCACGCAAAATTCACTAAAGCGTCGTGATAATGATACATTTTAGATCTGCAAGGCATTGACGTCATTGTCAAAGTTTTGACAGTTAAAATGCTACAAATAAATTAATGAAACATGCTAACTCCTTTGTAAAACAAATGTGCCCAATCGAAGCTAACTAGTTACAAATGACTAGGGTAAAGACAACACAACATATTACTAACTAGAAATTCCAGGTCGAGAACTAGGTTAAGTCTATTACTTACATCATGAACGAGTCTATGTACGTATTATTAAATTTCTGTTGCTGACGTAAATACTTGCAATATTTGGTTTATACATACTTTATTCAAAGCAAAAGCTGGCTGTGTTAACTCAACACTTCTCGGTGCTCTGAACGACCATTACTTTTTAAAAATCAATGGTGTTGATTTCTGTGGTTCAACACAATAGATGTGTTGGCAATACTGATTCAAGATAATGGTGTGATATTCGTACTATTACACGATTGAATCATCAATATAACAGAATAAACGGTGTTGATTTAACACAAAAATGTGGTCGTCACCCTGGAACACCAAACATTCTTTAATTAACGCAACTATACTGATCATCATTAAAAATGGTAGATAGATACCGTAAGGTACAGTTTGCAAATGATTAAATTTACAGCTCTGTGTGATGCATGACAATGTGGCGACAGCGGAACAAAACTAATGAAGATAAGTGACTTGTAGGCCCACTATATGCGTTCAGAACGGCTGCAACACGGCGAGGCATAGAAAGGATCAGCCCTTAGATGTCCTCCTGGGGTATTGCAAACGATGCGTCTTTCACATAGTGCCATAGCTCATCAACTGTAGCTGGGGGAAGTCACTGGTGTGGTAGGCGTTGTACAATCATGGACCAAACGTGTTCAATCCTCGAGAGATCAGACGAACGCGCCTGCCAAGGAAGGAGGTTAATATTGTGTCAATCCAGGAAGACTATGAAATCGCATGCCACATGCGAGCGCCCGTTATTCTGCTGGAATGTGGTCCCCGGAACGGCCTGCACTAAAAGGGACCAGAACCAGCTCCAATATATTGTGGATGTTCCTTTGGCTGGTCACATGTCCGACAATGCGTAGCAGACACGAAGGCCACGAAATCCAATTTCACTCCACACCAGAACACCAGGCGACTGACCAACGTTGCGATGCAAAATGCAGACGTCGCTCAGCTTAGTGCAAATGTATAGCCAGTTACGGATGCAATCACCATGATTCTGCAGGCAGAAGCGGAGTTCATCTGAAAAGAGAATGCTCTGAAAGTCTCTCCATGTATGACATTCGCTACGTTTGTAGTCGCTCATATATATACCGTGCAGTCAGCGGAAGCAGTAGTAATGGGCGCCGTGCAAATATGCTCCGCTCTGCCAGATGACATAGAACTATTCGTGGAGGCACTGGGCGCTATTCAACATCCATCAGTGTGGGAGCCAGTGTTCGGTATGTGACTGTTGGATCCCACCAGAGCCATACGCACAAGCCGTCTGTCCTCGCGGCCCGTGGTCTGGCTTGGTTGTTGGGGTCCGGCATGTCGTTGCGTAATGCCATCGTGAAGCCATCGAGCCCATATGAGCTACACTGAGGATGCAGTCCGTCCAATACGAACACCAATGTTGCGAAAGGATAAACCGCAATCATGTTATGCAAAATCCTTCCGCGATCAAAGGCGAAAACCTGCTGGCAAGGCTGCCGTATCTTTCGAACACATACATTCACTTCACACCAACAGTGGTCTACCGCTGGGCTGTGGCTCTCTGGCCTGCCTCCGATTGTTGTTCCTTGATGACATACCCGGCGTCTTTGATGCGTCACAAAGCTGTCGTGCTAATCAGTAGTTTATTTCCTCATGCTCTACGTTTCAGCATATTTTGCATTAATCCGATGTCTCTTTCTTGATATTGCATATTATGGCGAGCAGTGTATTTTTTGCAGTGAAGTGTATACGTTTATACATCGTTTACAAGAGTAAAATATAGTCAAAGAATGTATTGATATGTTTATATATCCCCTATTGATTGCGTTCAACCTAACACTAAAACATATACTTTCCCTGACAAATAAAAAATTGCATTAGTTTGTCCGATATCTAAAACTAATGACAGACGAGAAATTACCAATTATAGGTCTATAGCAATGTTACCAGCCTTTGCCAAGGCCTTTGTACAGATTTTAGATCAGCGGATTATTATTTCAACTAAACAATATGTTTTTTTTTACACAAATCTACCATAACAAACCTTGCAATTGTTACAAATTGTAAAGAAAACTCTTAGGATGAAGGAAAGCAAGTCAATGTGATTTATATTGATTTTGAGAAGGCGTTTGATAGAGTAAATCACAATATTTTACTAGGTAAATTAAATCACTATCACTTCTCTCCTTAATTGGTTAGGCTCATGTCCTTTTATTTAACTAATCGCTGAAAATTTGTAGTATTTAAAGAACACAAATCTAATGACTTTGTCAGGAGTCCCACAAGGATACAATCTTGGACCATTGTTATTCCTTTCCTTTATTAATGACCTCCCAAAATTTGTACCCAATAATCAAAAAAAGTTATTTGCAGATGATCTTAAAATATATGCTAAAATTAATTCTGCGGAAGAGGCCATAAAACGACAGCATAGTTTAGACAAAAAGCTAACCGGTTCGCTATCAACTTCCAGTCGATGCGAAGATACGTAAAGTACTATTATATAGTAGAAATAATTCGATTTATCAATTGAAATTCATAGGAATGCACTAAGTAGACCTGATGTGGTTAAAGATCTTGGTGTTACCTTTGATAAGAAATTAACGTTTAACAACCACAAAACAAATATTACAAGTGAAGCTTTTAAAATGATAGAATTTGTAATAAGGATGGGGAAAGAGTTTAACAACGTTTCTACATTAGAGAAAATGTACTATGCTTATGCTCGTCCAAATTGAAAAAAAAATGTCTTTACTATTTGGAATCTCTCTCAACTAAATAATTGCAACAACTAGAGAAAATACAATCCAGATTTCTTAAATTTCTAACCCATACAGTAAGTCGAATCTATCAAAACTACAATACAATCATTAATACTTTAATTTTCAGACGTTACAATAAGAGCGTATCATTTCTTACCTACCACATTGTTGAAGTTTCGTGTTCCGTCATTTAAAACTCGCAAATGCAATACTGGCCTCTTGCACTGGAAAGGGCAAAAACTAATATAATGATGAAATAACCCATCTGAAAAATATGTACTGCGTACAATGAAATGTGAAAAAATTGCATTGAATTTGGTATATATAATAAGTTTTCCAAAGCATATAAAGATGTTGTAATGAATATCTGTAAATCAATATTATAAATATCAACACTCTTGTTGTGCTATAAAGTGTGTTATGTTGACAACAAGTAAATAAATAAATTACTGTTGGATACTCAAACATGATATTCCAGATATCAAGGATACTAGGAAATAGGTGCCACTCACAATTTAGACACGTTCACTTGTGTCATTATGTAAGGGTATGTACTTATACTCGTCTCTTTGCATTTTCACCTGTTTGGCACACAAGAACTGTGCTTAACTCTTGATGGGGATCAACTAGTAGTCTCTTTGGCTTCAGCGTGTACCCAGTGTTAATGTTTTGAAAATGAAAAGGTAAGGAAACAATAATATTCCGTTCTTGCTAGTTTCCATGGTTAATTAAATATTTTGTTTGTTATTATCAATATGATCCAAGGAATCTTTAGGCTTGTCCTCATTCTGTGCTCTGAAAGCAAACGTTTTTTGCCTAGACATACCTAGACCACGTTCAAGCATAAGAGCTTCGATTCCTAATACCTTCTATTGACTAATCCGAATAGAAATTAGCTATTAAAGATAATATTGACAAATCCATAGCTACTCCGCCATTCTGTCCAAAAATATCCCCACTATAGAAGTAGTAAGTTGAGTTGAGAGTATGCTAAGAGAGTTGCAAATGTTAACTGGAAACCTCTCCAGTCAGTCCCGTACGCAGAGGGGAGCAGATGGGGAAATTACCGAAATTTTGAGAAAAAATATTTTTCAAATGAAAGCGATTTGGAACGAGTAAAAACCAAAGAAAAGAAAAGGCAGAGCAAGTAAGCGGTCAGAAAAATGCAGCCACCATGGGATGGGACGAATATAAATTACCTGTTACAATATATACAGTAAATAAAGAAAGGTAAACTGAAGCAAACAGCTTAAAACATATATTAGAGTTTGAAGACATTAACTTCCGAAATGTCTTGAAAAATGTCCAAAAAGAGGTACTACTAAAAGGCATCAGGCCACCAAGGAATTTACTTTTCAAGGTGGAAAGATAACTTGTAAAAGAGAGAAAGAAACGAAAGCAACACAACGAAATTGAAAGTTTTAAGGTAGTGTTCAAGTCCATTCTTCAATTTCATATAATTGGGATTAAATATGGTTTTCTAATTCAAGATAGTGCTCTGGTTCGCACAGTGAATTACTCTCATCCGGACGAAGTAAGTAAATGATGATCGTTTAATTGATGCTAGGTAGGTCAGGACCGATAGACCTGTACGAAGCACTAACTGCGCTAACGATTAGTGCTTTTCAACTATTCGGCTGTCGAGGGACTTTGTTTATATATGATTTTATTTTGTATGATACTAACAATGTAGGATGTACTTAGGAACTAACAAATGGTACCTCGCACTTCGGTTAATGAAATGTTAAACTGCTAGTGTTGAAATATAACACTGCCAACCGACAAGGGTGCAACATACTTCGGTAAAGTAAAAAGAGTTAAATTAAAGCGAACAATGTTACAAACATACACTTGTTACTGCTTTCTTTATGATAAATACATATGGAATTTCAGATGAGACTAAAAAGTACCAGCCCATAAGGTGTTGTACTTTCTGGACCTTGTGAATATTTAGAGAACCTTCTGGCTATTTCTGTAACATACGCGAAATTTCTGCCCTTCTCGCTATTATGACAGTCGATCAGCCGGAGTATTCAAGAAAATTCTGTGAGTTTGCACAAATTGGTTTACGACCAATAAGCAGTTACTCAAGTTATTGTGCTCGTACAGCCAAGATCGTTGTTAACTAGAGGTGATGAGCAGACATGACCATGAGCCGTATCATCTATTCTCAAGATTAATTTTAAAGGTAATAGTCCTTCCAGTCCGATCTTATCCAATAGTTTTAGGTTGTTACCTGACTTAAACTACAGAAGTGAAATCTATAGGTTCGATCGAGCATCGCAACTCTTATTTATTTCTTAAATTTTCTTAGTAAGTTACGAAGTATGTAAGCCCAAGGGACACTCCCTGGTCACCATAAGGACTTGCCACCAAATGGGAGAAAGTTTTTTTTCAACTTTTGAAGTGTGGTATTAATCGACAGTGTTTGGTAACGTTTCCGTGATCTGGCAACGATTGCTAATTGTAGGGGCTTAACTTGCTAGAGGCGCCATTAATATGGAAAGTGAACGTGTGCCCGGTGCCAAAATTTTAATCGTATGTTGAGGAAGCAGCGAATTAAATATATAAAAGGTACTTAGAATTATTAGTCACAGTACAGGGAATAATGTACCATTGATGTGTAATGACAGAAAAAATTTTGCAACTGAGGTAACTCAAGTTAGTGCATTGATAGTAAAATATTCCTGAAACGAAGTGTTTTGCTAAACACTATATAATACATAAAACAAGGTAAAATAATTTTATACAGCAGTAACTTCGATATTTTTCTCAGGTTGTAGCTACGTGCCTAGTGCTCACTG
>JAGDQP010041572.1:575-16847 GCA_022664845.1 Lepisma saccharinum | reverse complement strand
ATCAGCAGACCGAGATATGTGGAAAGAAAAGGGGGAGGCCTTCATCCAGCAGTGGATAGAAAACGGCTGTATATGATGATGATATATATATATATATATAGTCGTGATATAGTGAAAAATAAGTGAATAAAAATAATTAGAACTATTTGTTTGCTATTATTGGTCTTAAAATAAATTAAAATACAGCGATCTTGCTACGTCCGTAATCATTAGCGATCAAGCTTTATTATTCGCACTTGGGACGTTAAATATTGTTTTTGAAAATTTTAACAAATTATACAACATAGTTTTCATATCAATAGAATCTAACAAAATAGTAGTCAATGGAAGATTAGCTCATAGATGCGCGAAGCACTGTAATTGAAACAAAAATGAGTTTTATATAATTTTCACTTTGCTTTTATTTCAGTAATAGCTTGCAGCCTATTTATCTCTGTTGTCTCTCGTGGCCATGCGCGCTGCGTCACGTTATTTTTTCCCCTTTTCGTCCATTTCGAACCCAGAAGTGTGTTATTCTTTTTGCACGATGCTTCGTCATCCATGTTCGTATTGCATGGACGTATTACTTTGATTCCTGTCCAATGCAAAGGAAGTTGTATTAAGAGAAATCTGACAACGATTACCACTCCTTTAATAAGGGTTTGGGAAATATAAGCATTTCAAGGTTTAGTCTAATAATTATATCAATAGTTCTCATAGTCAGAGTCGGCTCGAGGGGTGTTCGAACTATTCCTGCTAACAGAGCGCCACAATTTTAGGGGCGCCAAACATTTCGGGTACGGGTGTATCGTATGAGTTCGGAAAAATTATGAGGGTGCATCAAAAATTCGGAACAGAGCACCGATTTACTTAGAGCCGGCTCTGCTCGTAGTCATATCCAAATGTTTTGAAAAGAGCAGATTAATCGAGGTCATATTCGCTGACGTCAAAATTGAGGTCAGTGACTCTCTACCTGCTTTACTGTAATTTAATTACTTGGATGAATCTTTCATATCAAATAAAAAGTGTCCACTAATTTTAAACACCAAATTAGAAAGGGTTGGATTAATCGAGATCGCTGAACCCAAATTAGAAGTCAGTTTCTCTGTATCTGTTTTCATGTAGGCGCTAAACTTCATTACAGATGAGGAAATCAAAATTAAGAGGTCCAATATTTTAAGGTAGAACATGCCAGGTGGGCAGGAGAAATTAACGGAGCTTTCTTGTTCTCGTTCGATATAAATCCACATTGTTCTCACCTAAGGAATATCACTGGGTTCTTGAGTTTTGGTAAATTATTCTATTTTAGAATTGCATTTCTTTAAGTAAACTTTTATCAGGCCGCATTGAATGGACAAAGAAGCAATTTCTTAGTAGCAGAATAATGGTTCCAAAATACGAACTATGCTACTGCATTCATCTTACTTTCTAAGGTAAGTTGGAGTTTTATCAATGAGGTTACTGTGTATTATTTCCCCCAAGTGCATCTAATCAAATGAATAAAATGTTTTACGATTTGGAAAGAAAATTATATTAGCGTAGGTGGAAAGCGAAGCTATGATTCTCATTGTCAGTGTAGAAAGTGCACCTAGCTAATCCATCTAATAACCGCGCCAGCAATCTGTTGTTATCCAACGATCCAGTACATCAGCTTATACTTACTGCCTGTTTGCTTACACACTCATTTCGTTTATGTGTTTTCCCTCTTTTTCTGAATTTGATTGTATACCATCCTATTACGATGGAATAAAATATTTACATAGTTGAAATTAACACGGAAAAAATTGACATCTTTACAAAATAGTTCTGTAAACAGTTATTTCACGTTGAAATGCCAAATGAAGTTGAAAATTAGGGATAAAAATGTCATGTGTGTGTGTGTGTGTGTTTCTAGTGTATAATGTTTTCACCTCCCAATATTATAATCACAACACGGGATTTTTGAAACAGAATATTTCAATATAGGTTCTGACCCCTACATTCAATGTTCAGGAAAATGATATAGTCACTGAAAAAAGTATTACGGGAGCAAGCATCCTTTTTTTTAAAAAAAATAGCTCATATGTACGGGCTAGATAGGCACCCATAGCTTGAACCTGTCACTTGCAGTCCCTTAGACATATCACAGCTTAGGCATAGCTGAGTGTCTCGCCCATAAATATAAGGTACATGAAAGAAACAAAAAACACTGTTATGTTTCCGAGATACCTTTTCAGGTGACTTTACGCGGAGGGATATCATCCCTTGGACATGAGAGGGACTTTAGACCCCACAGTCCTGTTTGGCCATTAAATAACTGAATAAATACTCCCAGAGAGTAAGCAATAAATATAGGTTCTAGACAATAGAAAGGGTGAATAGAATAGGTTCTACACATTCCAACTATATGCAGTCAGCATTATTCATGCCTGGATAATTCCTGTTATTTTCTGATCTATACATTTTATATGTCAATGTCCGCCTTCGGAAGATTCTAGGAATGTTGTCAACTTTCCAATTATATTTTAACTTTCTCCTACTAGTATACTTTTTAACCTTATAGTGTTAAAATACAATATTTTACAGTGCAACGTGCACCTTTCTCTAATGTTTATGGTTATTTTGATTCTATGTAAATATATTACAAATATTCCCTTATTTTTTTTCTTCATGATACCAAATATTCTAACCCTGGGAAAAGTCCCGGCATATTTATAATTACCCAGGAAATATCCCGGAATATTCGGAGTTAAAATACAATAATCCTGGAATATGCTTATTGCGACGGACTCATTTTAAACACATGCAGAGAATGAAAAAAAAAGTAGTGTAAAAACTTGTAAATATTCGTATCATAGAACTTTTAATTTTTGCTCTGAAAATATATTTTAAGAGAGAAACAAATCTCAGAAAAATAATTTTTCAAATGTTGAAAAACTATTTCTACAACTTTATAGTTTCTTACGTATATTTTCTTCCCATTTCTAAAGGTAATGTAAGAGGTGTATGCATAAGTTTTTGCCGTTTTTTTTTTTTTTTTTTTTTTTGGTAAGGAAAACACGTAATTTTCAAGGGAAATTAATTTTGTTTTATTCAAAATATTGGCCATCGGCTTCTACACATTTCGCCCATCTTTCAGGTAATTGATGCATACCATGCCAGAAAAACTGCTTGTCTTTTGCGGCAAACCATTCGTCGAGCCATTTTCCAACGTCTTCGAAATTGCTGAAGTGCTGCTCTGCGAGCGCGTGCCCCATTGATGCGAAGAGGTGATAGTTAGATAGCGCCAGGTCTGGGGAGTACGGCGGGTGCGGAAGGATGTCCCATCCAAGCGATTTCAAGGTGTCTTTCACTCGTTTTGCTGTGTGAGACGGCGCATTGTCGTGTAACACAATCACTTTGCCATATCTTCAGGCCCATTCCGGTCGTCTTTCGATCAATGCGTGATTTAAATTAATCATTTGTTGGCGATAGCGTTGTGCATTAACGGTTTCGCCGGGCTTCAAGAGTTCATAATACACAATACCGCTCTGGTCCCACCAGACACAAAGCATGGTCTTCTTGCCGAAGCGATTTGGCCTTGGTGTTGAAGGACCGGTTTCGCCAGGTGTAAGCCACGATTTATTCCGCTTCGGGTTTTCAAAATAAATCCATTTTTCGTCACCCGTCACAATTCGATAGAAAAAGGATTTTCTTTCGTGGTGTTGAAGCAGCATTTCACAAGTGACTTTGCGATTTTCCATTTGACGTTCATTCAAATCGTGTGGGACCCATTTACCCAGTTTTTTTATCTTCCCCATTGCTCGTAAACGTCTGCTGATTGTTTCTTGTGACACATTTAATGCTTTTACCAATTGCTGTTGAGTTTGAGTTGGGTCATCCTCCAATAACGCCTGCAATTGCTCGTTTTCGCACTTTTGTGGTCTACCAGCACACGATGACTTTCAACAGCCTTTTTCTTTTGATTAAATAAGAAAAGCAATGCGTGCCGCAAATGTTCTTTTTCAGGCACAAACTTCGACATGATCACTGAACGATAAAACAAAGACGCTAGTGTTTGGCGGACTCAACTTGTGTGTGTTTGTAGTTTAATGACAGGCGAACAAAATGACGTATGTGTCAAATGAATACGCTGCGTACTTTTCGCTGGCGCCATCTCTTAGTTAAACCGGAAACTACTTATGCATACACCTGGTAGAGAACTATTCTTAAAACGGATTCAGAATGTTCTTGTAAATACACTTATGCCAGTTGCTAAGCAACTGTGCTGCTTCAGAACCTCTGTGTATAGCTAAACTGGTAGTCATAGAAGCGTGTAAGCGAAGAGTATCCTTTTTATATACGCATAAAGAATATATATATATATTCTTCTTAATGCGTATTTTAGGAAAATTTAATATTGATACGTCTATGTAACATCGACATAGATGACGGAGGTATGTAGAAAATGTATAATGTAGTTTATAAAATTGGCCTCTGTGGGTGGGGTTCGAACCAACTTCATCATCTTTATGGACAAAAAGAAAGAATAACATAATGAACACGAAGCTACCACCACAGCCACGAATGATTACGGTAGAGAAGGCTTTGAGCTGAACTCTTGTGCAAATGTAAGCAAAGTAAATATTACATAAATAGAAATTTTGTTTAATTTTCAGTGTTTCATGAATTATGAGTTATGATCCATTTAATGCTATTTTCCTAGATTCTATACATATGAAAACCATACCCTACAATTTAGTAAAAATTTAAAAAGGTAATTCAACGCTCTAGTGAGAATAAGCAACACTTCACCGCTAATGACTACGAACGTGCTGATATTGATGTTATAAATTTGTTTTATGATCAATAATAGTGAAAGAATAACTTTCTTAATTTGTTTAACTAGTAGCATTTCTTAAAAATTATTTATTGCTTTTAGTCATCTGAGGCTCAGTCCGGGATAAGGTGGAAAGAGTGAATTGGAAGGTAGACCAGTGCCTATTTTGTAGGCATCATCCCGGCGTTTGCTTGGTATGGGTGAGGAAAAATTCTGAAAAAATCCAAGTCAGAATGGTCGTACTCTAATCGATCCCAGAACCTTTTGAATGCTAAGCCAACACTTTGCTACTGAGCCACGGCCGCTCTGTACTAGAAGGATTCGGTCAGCGCCTTAGTTGATGGTACCATCCCGGCGTTTGTTGAGGACAAACCCTAGAAAACGTTTAAGGTTGCCACAGTGTGCGAATTAAGGGGCAAGGTTCTAGAACAGTGGTCCCCTTCCCTCCACTTCAAAGAGTCGAAGTAAAGAAAGTGCTCTTTTTTAAAAGTATTTGCTACGGAGAATAATGTATTGCAGCTGTAACACTGTAATTAAGTTCAATTGACAGATGAGTGCAGACACTTTATGTCTTAACTCAATTCAATATATGGCTACAATATATTATTCTCCCTGGCAGATTATTAAAGAAGAGCACTTTTATAACAAGGAGCCTTGGAAAAATACGACAATTAAGTTCAATTGACAGATGAGTGCAGACGCTTTACATGTTATACAACTTAATTCAATATATAGTTGCAATATATTATTCTCCCTGGCAGATTATTAAAAAAGAGCACTTTTATAACAAGGAACCTTGGAAAAATACAAAAACACAAAGAGATAGTAGCTTCGCACTTTAGGATGGAAGAATCTAAACTGACTTTAAGAGACTCGCCGTCGTTGGCTTGGCAAATCAGGATGCACATTGCGAAAACTGAATTTCAAGGAAAACCTAACAGCATTTCTTCGACGTAGATAATCCATAAATGTTCACTAATGCACTAGAATCTAGAAACTATGAAACCTTACCAAAATACACGTGGTATAAAACGGTGCATTACAACTTAGACCTAACAAATCTACGTAATCTAAATTAAAACATATTCCAATTATAAAAATTGCTACCACTATCAAAACTTACCAAAATACATGTGGTATAAAACAGTGCATAACAAATTGACGTAATCTGAATTAAAACAAATTAAAGATAGACCTAATTATTAAAGTTGCTATAACGGACCACTAAACATTAAAATATAAAATTAAAAAAATATATTTTAACGAAGAAACATCAGACCGTTCTTCCTTCCATCTGGATCACAATAGCGAAAGCAGAGTACCACAACATGTCACAAGTAGCAGACAAAACAGATTGCAACTTTGATTAAACTCATAAACAGTGTGTGAAAATACTATATATAACTAAAAAAAATAATAAAAGATAATTTGTTATAGTTCATTTCTTTCTTTAATATTTTAATGTGCAATTCAAATACTAAAGTGCACATTTTAATTGTGCATTTTTTTTTATTTACCGTGTTACATATGTGTCCCCTTGTTCCTACAGAACTAAAATGACGACAGTGCTACGAAGCATTTCGGCATTGGACCGCTCATATAATTACGTTATTAGCAAGATCTATTTAGTTATATATGTCACGTACATGTGTCCGTATATGATAGAAAACATATCACAATTGGTCAATTTCAAAGTGTTAGTTTATAAGTGCAATGCCAGTGTAAATAGTAATTCGTATTATTCAATATTATATATTTTGTGTAAAAACTATGTTACGGAGGAGAGCATAGATCCAAATCTTATAGGTACAAGTACCCTTATTAAAGAACAATACGCACAATTCCTATTATGTTAGATATCAGATCCCAGGCTCCGATGATGATGGTGAGAAAAATGTTTATAGTGATCAAATGCAATGCCTATAGGTCACTCTAATACTTTGCTACAACAAACTGCTAATTTTACTATCATGCACGCCATTGTACGTTCCCTTGTTCTTAAGATGGATGAAGTGAGGCATTTAGTTCTGAGCAACCAATGTACAATTTTCGTAGTCACAGAAACTTGGCTTGATGTATCTGTGAATTCAGAGGTAGTAAGCATCCCTGTCTATGATGTAATTCGACAGGATAGAGGTCAAAGAGGTGGTGGTATATTATTGTATTACTGTAATGATTTGCAGGTGAAGGTGTTAAACAACAATGAGGTCAGCGAAGTTGAATATATTTCAATAATTGCCTGTGTTAATTCCAAAATTTTAGGTATAATCTCCCTCTATAGATCTACTAGCATACCCTACTCTAGACTCAATATTTTAGAAGATTTAACCCGGGAACACATAGGGGGGTCTCACGCACCCCAGCCGGTGTTTCAACAGTGTGTAAATAAGCAATATGCCAATGACGGTGCTGCCCTCTTCTGTGCTCTTCGTTTATCATCTGACTGCAGCAGAGAAGGGTGTGTCGTTCGATTGAACAGAACGCGTTTGGTGACAAATCGGCCAAAAGTGTGTTATTTTGCTGTTGGGGTGTTGGAGCACCCCACCTATGTGTTCCTGTATATATATTTTTGATAAATCACTTTCATTTGTTTGAAGACATTGAGTGTAGGTTGGCTTTACAATCATGTGGACGTGCAAGGCTTCATCATCGAAGAGTCCAGACGACGCACAGATACGAATGTGGCTTGAAGAAGAGGAGGTACGTGGTACAAATACTGAAGAAAACGTCAGTGATTGTGAGGATGATCTTCGAGTCCAGTCGGACTATGCTGATGAAATTTCTGAAGCTGATGTTAGTGATACAGAACTGAACAATGACAGTGAAAATGATGAACCGACTCGTGGTGCAATAATCAAAGGACGAAATGGTTACAGGTGGAAAGGTGTTCCCACAGTTAGAGGTAGGACACCAACACGTAATATAGTCTTACGTATTCCTGGCAACAAAGGAGCTGCAAAAGCCATTCAGACTTCCCTTGAAGCGTGGAAATTATTGTTTTCCGACAATGCCATACGTAGTGTTGTTCAGCAGACAATGAAGAAATTGCGCGGCAAAGAATAAAGTACGCTGAAGGCGTAGGTGATACTAATATCAACGAAATCTATGCCGTAATTGGATTACTTTACATAGCTGGCACTCTGAAACGCGGACATTTGAACGTGCAAGACATGTGGTCAACCGCATTTGGAAATCCGATATTCCGTTGCATAATGCCTGTAACCCGATTTTGTTTCCTGATAAACTGTCTACGGTTTGATAATAAAATGACTAGAGATACAGCTGATAAATTTGCGCCTATTAGAGTGTTATGGGAAGAATTTATAGTGAATTGCAAAACGTACTATACACCGCATGAATATTGCACCGTTGACGAACAACTGCTTGGTTTTAGATGACAGTATCCCTTTCGCGTTTATATTCCTTCTAAACCTGACAAGTACGGTATCAAAATAATTTGTCTCTGTGATTCGCGAACATTTTATATGGTGAATGCAATACCGTACACTGGAAAGACTGAAAACAGAGCACGTGAACCTGTTCCTCTGAAATTAGTGAAAGAACTTTCAGAGCCCATTCGTGGAACCAACAGAAATATAACCATGGAGAATTGGTTCATGTCGGTGGAGCTAGCTGATGTTGAAAGACTACCAGTTGACAGTTGTTGGCACTTTGCCCCACAATAAAAAGGAGATTCCTCAAGCTTTCCTTCCTGACAGAAAGAAAAAGGTAGATACTACAGAGTTTGCATTTGATGCACCTAAAACATTGGTTTCGTATTGTCCACGAAAGGGGAAAAGTGTTATACTCCTCTCCACCATGCATAGTGATCGATCTGTGAATGTAGAAACAAAGAAGCCTGAAATAATTCATTTCTATAATGAGACAAAGAGTGGAGTGGACCTTTTGGATGAGTGAATGCATAATTATACAATCAGTCGCAAAACAAGGCGGTGGCCACTTCGTTTCTTCTACGGAATGCTGGATCAGGCTGGTGTAAATAGCATGGTACATGTTAGAAATGCTCCGCAGAATAGGGGAATGTCCTTCACACGACAGGATTTATTGCGTGAATTGGGAATGCAGCTAGCGACTCCCCATATGCAAAATAGGCTCACAACCCCCCCTTCCAACTCGTCTTTCAAACATGATCAGAGAAGTTCTTTGCGTAGAAGATGACGTAGGACCGGATCATGCACCTACACTAAAGCAAGGCAGATGTTACTTGTGCCCGAGAGCTGCAGACAAAGTCATTCTGTACAAATTGCCGGAAGCCAATTTGCGCTGAACATAAACGGTTTGTTTGTAACAACTGTGTGTAATCACAACTGATGTGTATTTCTAGCAATTAATCATTAAATGCTTGTTAAGAAATCTGATAATGTCTTTCTTTCAGCAATTCACAAAATATCTACAAGAAATACGCATATACTTTTGGGGTGCTGGAGCACCCCACTATATAAGCACGTGCGTTAAATTTGCCTATGTGCTCCCGGGTTAATAACAAATATTTACCCGCGTGTTGATCACTTGTATATTACTGGAGACCTCAATTGTGACCAACTTGTTCCACGTAAGTCAGAAACTATTTATTTACAAAATAGTTTAGATAACTTTAACCTCATGCAGATAATAGACAAACCTACAAGAATCACTGAGACAGGAGAATCACTACTTGATCTGTTTATTACATATAACATGAACACAATTTTTACACATGGGGTTGGTGTGCCTGTCAACACATCTAACCATTCTCTAATTTACGCGAAACTCAATATAACCTGTCCAAGTAAAAGGTTACCTGAAACTATATATTACAGGAATTTTGCATCGTTAGAGGAACACCAATTCAACACATCTGTACAATCTATTGATTGGAATATCATAACAATATTCAAAGAATTAGAAGGCAAAGTTAATTTTCTGCAGAACTCCTTAAGGGATCTTATGGATATACATGTGCCTATTAATATTGTAAAAATTAATCAACACAAACTTCCATTCATTTCAAGTAATACTAAATTGCTGATGAAACTGCGTGATGGAGCATTCCGTAAATTCAAACGAACCAGACTGCAAGCTCATTGGGAAGAATATAAAGGGTTACGCAATTTCACTACGTCAGTTATTCGACAAGCAAAAAGGGTTTATATTTCATACCGCATTAACATTGGAAAAATAATAGAGATAAATGGAAAACTCTGCGTGAACTTGGAATAGGAAATAACTCCCCTCAATCTATCCCGAAGGAGTTAAACGACCCGAATGTTATGAACAATCATTTCGTGTTAGCAACTAACGCATTGTACCTAAAACTGATCTTCGTCCACAGATCGCATAGTATCCTAATAATCTATCTCAGAAAGTTAAAGACGAATTTTCCCTACTCCCCGTAAATGAGAATGACGTACAGAAGGCTGTATACAGCATTAAATCAAATGCGGCAGGGTTGGACGAAATAACAACTAAAATGCTTAAACTTTCATTACCATTCATACTGTCACCACTGACACATATTATAAATTACTCTTTTAGTACTGGCTCTTTCCCTAATGTATGGAAACAAACTAAAGTGCTACCACTGCCAGAAAAAACCTATTGTCACATCACTTAATTAGCTATGACCAATATCTGTAGTACCAATCTTGTCAAAAGTAACTGAAAAAATTGTTTCGAAACAACTGAATACTTTCATTGGTAATGAAGGTATTTTACCTTTAGTTCAGTCGGGATTTCGAGGTTCTCATAGTACGACAACTGCTCTTTTAGAAGTTACCGATTAAATATTACATGCGTTGAATGATTCCTTTGTAGTAGTTTTGGTTCTTTTAGACCTAACAAAAGCCTTTGAGTTAGTTGAACATGATCTTCTTCTTGCCAAAATGAAGCACTATAATTTTTCTACTATAAGTATTGATTGGTTCAAATCATATTTACAATTTAGAGAACAACGTGTTTTCCTGAAGTCTCCTGACATTAAAATTTTTGAGACTTTGTCTCTGAAAAGAGGTGTTCTTCAAGGATCAATATTAGGCCCAACTTTATTTTCCTTGTATGTTTCAGATTTAGTTTCAGTTGTTAAAAACGCTCAAATTCACTGTTACGCCGATGACACGCAGTTATTTATTAAATCCTCACCAGGAAATATGAAGCGAACAATAAATCTTCTTAATGCAGATCTGCAAAATATATACAATTGGTGTAGCGAAAACGAGTTAGTCATTAATCCATCAAAATGTACCTATACAGTCATAGGGACAGCTACTCAACTTCAGAAACTGAAGACATCGGAACTAAACATAAAGTTGAGTAACAATACCATAAGATATTCACCTAGTATTAAAAACCTTGGATTATTAATGGATATAAATCTTAACTGGAATCCTCATGTAGCTAGCGTATGCTCACGTACACTAAATAACTTAAGATGCCTATATAGATCACGCGACTTGCTCACGGCAAAAACAAAATTGTATCTAATACAGACACTAATTATGCCCTTGTTTGATTACGGTTATGCCGTATATGGCCCTTCAAATCAACAAAGTCAAATCCATTCAGAAAGTCCAAAATTTCTGCATCCGGTTTGCTTTCAACCTTCGTAAATTCGAACATATTCTCCCTGTGTTAAAGGAGAACAATATTTTGACAATGTATCGAAGAAGGTTCTTTCGTTTCTGTTGCACAATTCACAACATCATTCACAAGAAAACACCCGCTTATCTCCATGGAAAACTTATCTCTAGGTCTAGTATCCATAAGTACGTTACACGTAATAGGTCAACATATGATGTTCCAAGATACAAACTCACACAAACAACTCGATCATTTTCTGTATCAGCTGCGAAAGCCTGAAATTCCTTGGCAAATGCTATTACATGTTCAAAAACGCTAAATTAATTTAAAACTCTTCTAAGTGTATATTTGCTTAATCAGCAAAGACTATGCTCTTCTACCAGTGATATTTAACTTTCATATGTTTTTAAAGTGTTGTGTAACTGAGGCATTTTTATGTACGGTTCTATTTTGTATTATGTGTGCGTGTTTTTTTTCTCAATGAGTATGTATGCATTATCATTGTATATTTAACTTTTATATGTTTTTATTGTGTTTTAAGGCTCTTTTCATGTGCGTTTTTTAATTCGGTCTTTTTCTATTATGTATTTGTGTGTGTGTGTTTTTTTTCAATTATTGTATGTGTATTTTCATTTGTATAATTTGACAAGGGTTAGGTGGAAGAACAGCTATTAGCTGAACCTCGCCTGCTGAAATAAAGGAAATTAAATTATATCAAAATTGAAGTGATAGCTATAGTGATACTTTTGACTGCCTTGGAGGTAACATGTAAACAAAAATGGTCAATACAGACAGCATAGTGTAGGTGTTGCATCAGTGATTAATGCCATTTAAAATTATACATCCATTAACATTTATTATCATCAATAAAGACAAAACTGACTAAATGCATCATTAAGAAGTGAAATTAATCAATATCAGGAAATATTATTGTCTACATACGATACTCTTACAACCGGGCCAGCGTTCTAGAACCTTCCCGAATGAAGGTATTTTTACAGGGAAATAATATGTTGTTGATATGAAAATAACGTGATAAATCTAATATTATGCATTATACATGCGCCCACATGCAGACTCATAGGAAGAATTTTCCCATTATCTTCCCCTGTTAATTCGCACACTGGGTTACCATAACTTCCGTGTATCTGACTTTTGTCAATTACAGTATACTTTACTAACTTAGAGGAGTTCGTAGAATTTGCGGTAAATCTTTCATTTAGGACAGTTTTCGTGAATCCCTTCAAAGGATTATTCCTATGCTCGTGACACATTTTGGCAAAATTTGCTTTCTATGATTTTACTCTCGTTGGAACAAATTCTTCGTCCTTTAAAATAATAATAATAATACATTTTAAAAGAAGTGCGTTTTGGCTTAACTACAGCATCAGTTGTCGGATAAATATTGATGGTGGATAGACATTGCATTTTTAGAGTAATTTAAACTATACCATATTAATTATATTTTTCAAAATTAGAGTGCATTTGAAAAATATATGCACGTAATTCAATTTCCAAATGTTCTTATCATTATACTCTTCCCATAAAAAGTAAATCTTGGCTTGTAACGATTCACTAAATACGCTACAAGTCTGCAGATACTTGTGGACATTTGCTTGTGGGTTACAGGTGTAGACGACTACACTGATATTTCGAGCAACAGAATCACTAGTAATACTATTCATATTCACTTGTGATACGAGTCCGTGGACTTGTAGCTAGTATTTTACAACTGAAATTTGAGAAACAGGAACTTGTGAAGCGAATTGATCTTAATAGTGAAGAGACTAGTAATACTAGTCTAAAAGTTTTGAGAAACTAGCCACTGAAAGTAGTAATGGTATTTCTGGACTTTTTGGTTCAGCTCACGAGGCTAGGCCAGTGGAACGGTATCAGACTTCTGAGTACTGACACTGGGTAACAGAAGTTCAAATCATGTTCTTACCAAAGATATTTTTACAATGCAAAAGTGAACAATCGAATAGACACTTCTGTTCGTAAACGTCGAATATTAATGAACTTGGAAGCACCGAACCGAATTCCCTTAGAAAACGAAGAAAACGGCGAATAATGAATATTCGTTGGAAGATGCAAAATAAAGTATTGTGTATTAACAGCGCAATTACGAAGAAGTCATTGACGCGAAGCGCCCACTTTTCTTGTAGTTCTTTAACACAGAACAACTGTAACATGTGTTGCGCATGTTTTTGGAAGTGTAATGTGTGGTGCAGTGGTGCCGTCTTCACTTCTCATTCGGAAGGCCCGGGTTCGAATCCCAGTCAGCGCCGTGTTTTTTGAATAAAATTATAGCTTCAATTATTTACAAATCAATTTGTTGAAGAGGCAAGATCCATCACTATCTAAAATCAGAAAGTGAACAGTGTGAGTGTGTTCTTTAGGATAATAATAAATCAATCCAGTTTCAATGTTTTCATTGATCTTTCTCTATCCTTCTATTTTCTCATGACTTCGTCTCTTCCTCTTCTTTGTCTTTCTCTGTCCTTATGTGAGTGTACGTGTGTGTTTATTGTATTTCTGTGGATTATTATTAACATTAGTTTATTTGTGCCGTGAGTAAAATGGCCTTGTACTATCTCAGCCAGAATAGACGACCGTCCAGAAACCTTCCGATTGCTAAGCCAACGTGTTAGCAACTGAGCTACGGCCACTCGATCAATCTCAGTCATATTGACCGGGTATGAAGAAAAAATATGCCGATTAACAGAGCGAAAGTTTTACGTATCATACTCGTTGGATTTGAATTTTATTTATAGCTTTTAGGCACCTATGGATCATTCCATGATAAAGTTGTGCGAAACGCGGTGGAGAGTCGGCCAGGTAATACATTGACGGTACTATTCCGGTATATGCCTAGTGTGACTAAGGAAAACACTGTGAAAATCTAAGTCAGGACAGTCAGTCGCTGGTACGAACCGAGGACATCCTGAATATGAAACCAACGCTCTACCAAGTAAGGTACGGCCGCTCGGAATAAAACATACTCGTATCGATGTTTATCCCATGCACTCACATACACAAATATTTCTCTGGAAGGAGAAAGAGCTTCACTTATCTCTGATATTCTCCATATGATGTTAAAAGATCCATTCTTTTTCTCTCTGTTGAATATATATATATAGAGAGAGAGAAATGACATTTACTATAACTTCGCACGCAACATATTATCAGAAAGGATAAATATCGTGCCCCATTTTTAAGAACTGGTAGAAAGAGAAATTTTCTCTTGTTTTTTGTGTATAACGTTAGTGTTCTATGGAATGCTCGATTCATTAAGAAAGAAATAATTACCTAGCAACCATAGGTTTCAAAGTTCATTTTTGTTTCTCTATGTTCGTTAAGGATCTTTTCTACTGGACAATTTAAATTACACCTTTCAGTAAATGCTAAATGCTGGTTCACCTAGACTCCTAGAGTAAAAATATTGTTAGATTTCCTGTTTTGATGTTTGAAATGCGAATCTTTACTTTTTTTTTCATTATTTTCTACATACTACAAGAAATCATAAATATCTTTCCAGAATCCAGGACATGTGATAATGTTTTCTCTTCAAGAAAGGAAAATGCCAATCCTTGCTCTTTCACGCACACACTCTCAAAATCACCCACCACCCACTCTACGAGATTGGATAGCCTATCTAGGCTTATAGAAAAAGCTGATAATAAAGTCATGTATACATTAGAAAGCTGACGGTAGTGTACAAAAAGTCAACTTTAACATTTAATCCCTTTCATGAGTAAAAGCACCCTGAAAATGTGTAGTTTCTCTATTCCATTTTGACACATTTGGATACCATTTTGAGAATTTCGATTACGTTTTAGTCTTTTCATGTAGAGAACTAAAATTATCAAACAGAATTTAAAGGAACAAATTGTTTTTGTTTGAATGTCCTATGATAACCCAGATATAACATTTTCCGTAACGTCTGCAGACACAAATTTTGACTTGCACCGCAATACAAAAATGACCGCCATTAATCAATCGGTGGGGATAAAATTAAGAGAATACCCGTTACGAACTATTCTTAAATAAGAGACATAAATATTTTAAAAGAGGTCAAGCAACCATGCTGGACGACTTCAGGTGGACTGACCGTAACAGTAATACTATTACTATAATGGTGGAAGCAGTAAACCTTTTGAATTAGTGTTACTACTCGAATTAGAACTGTTAAATGCACACACAACTAAATCAGTTGCAGACCTTATTACATACAATGTCTAGGCCACACACAACTTACTTTTTATAAGATTAATCATTGGCGTGATTTTACTGTAATAATTGAACATGTTAGTTATTCTTCTATGTACAAGCTATTTTCACTGTATAGGGTATTTTGTAAATACTTTGGTAAAAAACTTTATTTTTATATGGGCCAGTCTAGTAACTTTGGACTTCGGCCCGTCACGATTCGCCTTTAGCTGTTAAAATCCACACCCATGCCCCTGCCGAGACTCGAACCCAGGACCTTCGAGCCGATGGCCTACCGCCGCAGATCGCTCGGACACCCGGCCGGCTTTTGTAAATACACGCAGTATTTTAAGAATGTGTATATAGGGTAGATAATGCAGGGTGAATCCTATAATACAAATATAAAAATAGGTTATGATCATCTTTGTCATGAAATGTGTAATTTCGGAACCAGAGATCCATCGACACAAATTAAATCAGTCGACAAATAATTACGTAAACCTTGCAGCTCATTAAATGATAATTTAAGTTGAACTAAAATTGTATTTGGGCAATAACTATGATTGAGGATAAAATCTTAGAAGGAACTTCCCCAAAAGCATGTGATTGTGATGAAATTGATGACGACAGATGAAGAAGCATTCATCTATATTGCACTTGCTATATTGCTACTGATAGCTGCGTTTCTCAACTTTAAACTTGCCTCAACA
>JAGDQP010041571.1:0-13744 GCA_022664845.1 Lepisma saccharinum | reverse complement strand
ATAATTTTTAGTTTTCAAAGAAAAAAAAACAACAGAATCCTAAAGCGATATTTATCCTGCAACTCGCACGACTTACACGATGTTTTAATCTCTTTTTATATTTGTCAATTAAGGTTTGTAATCCCCATTCACTGAAAATATTTACAACTTCTACCAAGTGAAAAAAATGGTGGCAGTAAACATTTGATCAGATTGCATCTTCGACGGTAAGAAACCATTTCCTGTTTCTGCGCATGTGATAAAAACAAGCTAGAAATGAAAACAGAACTCAAACACGTAAAGGAAATCTCTCGGTGAATTTGCAGGATTACTGCGACTAGCTGGCATTCATTGGAAATATTACTGGATATATATATATCAGGAACTTTCTCAAAATTTTTAGCAGTGTGGTGCTTTTCAATTTAAATTAGAGTCTCATAAGTTTAAGAAAGAGGGTTCATTTATCTGTGTGATTAATTAGTCACGGAATGAAATATAATGTAGATTTCTCGAAATGGCTTTTTTTGTCAGAGCTGAAACCGACATAAGTGACCTGGCGACCCGAATCTTGACCCGGTGACCCGATTGATCCTGTCTGGGAAACATAATTAACTTCGAATTTGGGCATCATAATTTTCGTGCTTCGGGGTAACGTCTCTTGTCCTGGTCAACACTGACAGAAACTCTGTTTAATCGCAAAGAAATAATTTGTTTGGACCTGGGCTTTGTTTTGTTCTCCGAGTTACCGTATCTTAATCGGGTCACCGAGTCAGACAGGGTCTGAAGCCTAGACCCGGTGCCCCGGTCCAAAACTTGACCCGATTGATCCGGCGACCCATTTCAGCTCTGTTCTATGTAGTAATTAAGGAAGCTTACTAAAGAGAGTGAAATTCATAATGTTAATATTAATCTTATTAAGCTGAGTTTTCCACAGTGCCAATCAGACTCAAACTACAGAACATCTTTCACCGAATCTACCTGCTGCTTCTCCAATACATGTATGCACAAAAAAACTGTTAAAAGATGTAGTGAGTCTTAAGTCGAGAAAAGTTTACACCCACAATCGAAACTAATAAGTAAATGTTTATAACATAATAAAAATATAAATAACATAATAAAAATAACCATGTAAGAGCTTGTTCAGGAGTCACTAAATCTTTTAAATGAAAGTGTCGTTCTCAAAGCGAAATCTGCTAAGTGTTCCAGTAACAGTGTCAAACAAGCCTTGACGAAAGTGCATATTTTGCTTAGAAGAGAGTATGTCACGGTAGACGCATTTTTTTTTTTTTAATTTCAAGTCGTAACAAATTATAAGCTTGAAAATTTATAGCTTTCCTCACTACCGCGAAACTACGTATCTCATATTTTTTGTTTTATTACTTTCAAGTTTAAAGAAACAGTTTCAAAATCTTTATGATTGTCGTAACAATATTTTAGGAAGGTTGAATCCGGTGAGTTATATATTTTGCATATACCTTGTATTGCAAAGTTTCATATGTAAACCCAAATTACGAAAAAAAAAAAAAAAACACACGTTAAAACGGAAAACAATAAAAGTGAAATTAAACAGTAACTCAACCATTAAAGTGTGCCGTAAATACAAGTTACTGACTTTTTTCTTTATGTTCGGCGTTAGCACAAGGTTTCCAAATAGCTTGCTTACATTATTTAGCACAATAAAAGCGAAAACCTGTTACATGCATAAACTTCTATTTACTCATTTTGCCCTCTCTTGGGCTTCTACTACCGGAGTCAAAAATGCCTAAAGACTTTTAAAAAAAAATCAATTCAATTCATAGAATTCTAATGGTTGAAGTTCACTTTCCTAGGTTTCTATAGCCTCAGCCAAATATGCTTAAAGGTCAAAAACAAAAATCAATTCAATTCAATTCCTAGGATTCTAATGTTTGAAGTTCAATAGTTAAATTTTAAGTTCTAACAATAGTAACAATTGATCTACAACTTAGTAAACTAGAGGTGCTTGAACGAAGAAATATTTTCATTACATTTAACCCAAGTAGCAGAAGAATATTCGAAACTAATTTATATAAAATAATTATGAAATAGCACTTAGGTTAAATGTAATGAGTAGATAGTATTAAAATATATGCAAAATATCTTTTAAATAATTATAAACTTGCTTCATTTATTATTCGGAGACATCTTTTAATAAGTATTTTAAAATCACGACATTTCATAACATAATTTTAAAGTAGTTAGATATCTTGAAAACTCTTTACAAATTATTTTAAATTATTTCTTAAAGAAGGTTTATGAATTATTTAGCTAGCGTTCTTAAAGAAAGTAATACATATTTCTAAAATAGATTTAATACAAAATGTTTGCCACAAAAATTCCAGGATAAATTCTGTACTTCAGGGGCAGTTACTTTTCAGTTTTTCCTGTTGATCGTAATCAGTCACAGGTTATGTGTTCTGTAGAACCGTGAAAGTGTTGTCGCAAAATTTCACTGGGTGAGAGGATGACGTGTAGTAAATCTTTACAGTGTCGCAATTTTCCTTCGTGAGATTGGTGTTGAACTGGAACAGCAGCTGATCATGAAGTTTAGGCCTGCCGCACACTAGGCGGTTCAACCGCGCGGCCAAATCGCAGTGCATTTTTGTGTAAGCGATTAGGCAGCTCGATTTATACTACACCTGTTCCATGTTCAGTTCGCTGTCAGTGTTGGCAGAGACAAGATGGTTAGCACTACACAAATGCTATGCATAACATTAGTTACAAGAAAAAGGAGGCTCCGAAGACGGAGAAGCAAATGGGTTCATCCTTTAAATAAGAAAACTTGGACAATTTAATTGCTTGTACGACGAGTTAAGAAATGACCCAGATATTTTTTCTTAATAGTCTTTTCTCCCCAACATCTAAAAATTTTATTCCGTTAAGCTATAACTGAAGGCATTTTAGAAGACCTCCCGAAAATAATTTAGTTTCCGAGAAACTGACGTGTCCCACTTCTCGAAATTTCATTTTTACTCTATGATTTAAGTAAAAATAATTCTCAAAATAGCTTAACGAACCACAACCAAAGATAAAATTGTAACAATGTTGATGCATGGATGCATCCAGACAGTATCAGACAATACACACACACACACACACACACACAGAGAGAGAGAGAGAGAGAGAGAGAGAGAGAGAAACGGCCTTGCTTGCTTTGTTACCCGAGGCAAAGAATTATTTCTCAGTTCAGACACCTGATCACAAAATAAATCAAACAGAAGCAAAAGATCTTTTTCACTCGGTATGATCAAACTGTGGGAAGTATTTCTAAATTATTTATGAAAACAACGATAAATTATAGGTCTATGCCTGATTTTTTTTTCTTTCTTCCTTACTCAGTTTCTCATATGTTGTAACAGAAAGAGATTGGCAATGAAAACAACTGTCAATCCTGTTCAAAACCGCGCGACTAAACTGCCTAATGTGTGGTGCTTCAAGAGAATATATGGATTTATTTTTTGCTCTTCCCCCAAACCTCCGTCGGAATCGCAGACATTTCATTTCTCTCGGCGAGTGAATCCTGCCGCTGCGATCAAACCGCCAAGTATGCGGTTCTTCATAAGAAAGCATGTTTTTTTGTTTTTTTTTTGCGGTTGAACCGCCTAGTGTGCGGCAGGCCTTAGTGTAAAGACAGGCTAGGGAAAGTGCAACCTTTCTCACCACACCTACTGTGACCAGAATATGTACCAAATGTATACCTTTTCACACTATGGACCATAGCGCTGGTTCGAACTCAATGCCATCGAGGCTAAAAATTGAGTACTCTGATTTTTCATGATGTTTGACTGCTGTTCCACGATCAGTTTTATAGACTTTATTGTTGTGTTCTGTTATTTGTAAAATGAACTGTTCTTTGTAATATGATATTAATTCAGTGATACCACAGTCTATTGGTTTTAAATTGTTGATTTGTCATCGTTTCAGAAGAAAAAAAACTTGGAAAGACTTCATTGTGAGCGCTGAAACAACGTCAAATATATGTCAGAAATGTAAGAACAGGAAATCAGAAATAAAACTTGATGCATTTTAGCTCAAACTACAAGACCTACGGCCAACATTACCAAAGGAAAAGAAGGTTCTGGTAAACATGAGTAAGAATGGTCAACTCAGGATTCTATCAGCTCAGCAGGGAAATGTTGTGGTCATAATGAAGACCGAAGAAAATTACAGAGGGAAAATAAGAACTTAATTCGAAGGCGCTGGTTATGGTTCTTTGAAGAACGATAGCCGTCACTAGATAGTCGATTAAGCTAATTAAACAGTCAAGATAATCAAAAGACCATCCCGAAGTACACACTTACTCCCCAGAACTGAAACTGGTCACCGGGTCATTCAGGTCAAGTTATGGACCGGGTCACCGGATCTAGGCTTCAGACCCGGCCTGATCCGATGGCCCGATTTCGACCCGGTAGCCCGGAGGACAAAGCAAGGTTTATATTATGTCCTTCTGTTTGAACAGTGTTTCTTCCAGCGGTGACCAAGACCGTAGATGTTAACCCCAGAGCACGAAAAATACGAAGTCGATATATTTTCTAGACCTGGTTAATCGGGTCATTCGGGTCCAGTTTCGGAACTGGTCGCCTGGTCACCTATGTTCCGGTCACCGGGTCACCAAAAGTAACCTAATTTCATCTCTGCAACTCCCACAGTATTCGGAATGCCTGAAATTCATTGTCTCTCTGGAACAAATATGTGATAAATAATTTATTTGCTATCGTAGAAACACAAAAGCATTCATCTTTACTCTTTAACTTTTGAGGATGAATTTTCTTAGCTTTCAGTGATGCCGCTTCTTTTCCTCCAAGTGTTCTTTTTAGAATAACAATCACAACTATACGAAATGGGAATAGCAAGTTTAGTTTTTTCTATATTGTCTGTAGTTATTTTCTATAAAATGCTTCAATAATGCGTAAAAATTACTGTCTTCTTGCAAGCAGCAGCCATATTATTGATTTCTCTTTCATGAATCTATGTGCTCAGACCCCTTTTTATTAGACATTTAAACTCCACGAACTGTTATTGCCTTTAATTACCCTCATAACAGGAACCTAGAATATGACATTTTGGCCAGTCACCTGTGTTTTAGTAACACAGTTGGTGTTAATGGCACTTTCAGATTCTTTTTTGGTGAAAATTCAGTGTGTATTTGCTGGCATTATAAATTTCACTCTACACACATACACACATTACTAAGTACCCCCCTTGCATACAGCACATGTGAATGTGTGAGTTAGTATATGTGATGTCTCTGAATAAGTTCCTATATATATATGCCTCTATGCGTGAAAATACGATAATTTCAATTTGTTTTAAATTAAAATGAAGGAAATTTTACACACATGGAGCTTAATTAACCCTAATATTACTTCCAATTTCTGTCTACTAGGAAAAGAGTTCTTTTCTAACTGAGCTATATTTTGAAACGAGCAAAAATGGTTTATGAAAAAAAAAAAACAGAGCTATCCTACAATATCAAATATCTGGAACATTTCTATGTAATTTAATCTTAGACATAATGAATCTTTACAACTTTGAAAATTAATGCGTTCACGGCATTATAAGGAGCCCATGCCAATGGTGAAGATCAGTCCAGTAGTTTAAATAGTTGAATGTCAATTACTTCAAGACTGCAAATGACGTGGTGGTTCGTGAATGTGGTTTATTAGTAGCATTATCCACTAGCATTTTTAACTGCTGAAACCATCAATGCAGAATGTTTTTGTTAAGATTGCAAACTGCATTTAACAAGTAGTCGTTAAAAAGATATCCAACCATATTCAGAAACATTTTTGGAGTGACTAGTGCTGTAAGAGTGACTAATAGGTTGTTAATCGCTCGCTAGTACAGCGCGTTAGTCGCTCCAGAAAACGTTTCTGAATACGGCCGATCGTGTCTAATTTCTAGGTAAACCACAAGGACATGTTTTACAGCAATCTGTTGAATGAAACTGTATTACTCACTAGATTTCCGTAAGCCTATACCGTCACTTCTGCATTTTAATTTTTTTTTTAATCATTCGACACTGAAGAAGATCTTCAAACTGAACACGGCATTTTATCAGCCGTTCTAAATGCCGTTATTATAGTCTCTCAAGTCATTTATTGATATAAAGTTGTGGGTCACATCGCCAGATTTTCTTTGTATTTTATTATACACATTGGCTGACACGTGTTGAGAGTTGGAGATCAGACTTTAATTAAAGTTTTGATGTTAAAGCTTTAATATTTATACTTTCATTATTGCTCGAAATGTTTATGTAAAATGGGTTATTTCGCTGAAAATTACCCATTACTATTAATTGAAGATTGATCTCCGAGTGCATAAAACATTTTCCCAATTTCTTACACCTTTTATGTTCTATGTTACCCTAGTCACCATCGATACTTCATAATTTCTTAAAATCGGAAGACTGCAGACTAAATTTTCAACACCCCCTACTTTTGTTGATTTTTTTATTAATGTTCTACTGATTTTCCAATGCGTCGTTTCCATAACTTTTCTACGAGAAGTCGATACGACATAAGTGAATATTTGTGTACCATATGTTACCTATACAAATCTTCACGTGTCCACTGATTTACACAAATTTTGCATGCATGTGTATTAGATATTGGGCGCCAAAGTTGAAAAATTTGCCAACGTATTATAAAAATATTTTTTTAAAATCGCTTCCACACCGCTGTACCTATCTGCACCAGAACTTGGCATAAACATTATTCGACACAATAAAAATATTGTGTCCCTATCCCAAAGGGTTCCAATTGTCAGTGTTATCAACATATTTTAAAATTCATTATTTCAAATGACTCCCGTAAAGTTGGACGTATCCACATTAAAGTTGGTATGAATATTATTCGACACCACATAAAAATACTGTGTAAGTTTCCACCCTGAAACTATATCAACCTATTTTAATACATACAAAGTCCCCCCTCCCCCACGAACGGACGGGTATATCAGATAGTATAGTTTATATATAGTTAAACTAGTGAAAAACAGTGGTTTGATTTAATTTTAAAATAATACCCCTTCTCAGAGCATTGTTTCTCAGTTCCTCTTATTTTTATTGGACATCAAAGACAATCACTCATTCCCAAGATCTTTTAGCGAACCTTTTTTTTTTTTAATTTTATATGGGCCAGTCTATTATCTTAATTTTCAATAAATATTTTATGTAGCGTAAGCTTCAAACTAACACTTATGAAAGCTTTCGTTTTGATATTCAGTAGTAAATTAATGTATGCATAATACCAACGTCGTAGTTACTAACATAATAACCAATCAGAAGGACCAATGTAATAAACAGTTGAACGGATTAGCTAATATTGATTGCAGAGAGCTAAATTGATACAATTATGCCATTAACAAAACCTAACGAAGGGAAAGCCACGATGCATGTGATGGGATATCATATTGAATTGTTGAGATTCGTCGAGAAGAGGAAAGTAAAAGTCATGTCTACAGTAATGATTTATCAGTGATAAAAATAACAACAAAAATAATGTGTCCGCAGTACGTAATACGTAATATGTAAGTACATCCAAATTTGTTTTCGAAAAAGACATTAATTTTGCGATTTGTGAGAAATCAGAAATCACAAAAAATGCTTGGAAACGTTATTTTTTCTTGTCAGAAGCAAAGTTCGGTCAATTCTAACCCTCATGACCTTTAGTCATCTTTGGCTCAGGTTGGATTAGAGGAGAGGATCTGGAAAAGAACTAGGTCAGGATCTAGTTTGAAATCACTATCACAGCATTAGCCTGAAATGTCAGAGAAAAAGCCCAGGGGCCTCAGTCAGGGTAGTTGGCCAATGGGTTCGAGCCTGGAATTTTCCAAACGCAAAGCGTACACATTAAAAAAAACGGTTTCTTATCTGTGCACATGGAAACAATTTTCTTGGAAATAAGATATCAGCATTCTCATTAATTGAAAATGAGGGCATACTGGTTTGAAAATAAGATCAGTAATCTTATTTCCAAACCTCCATATTCTCATTTTTCATTAAATGAGAATGCTCATATCTCATTTCTAAGAAAATCGTTTCTCGGTGCACGTATAAGAACTTTTTTATTAATTTTAAGAAACCGTTTTTTACTTTGTGCCAACCAAACTTCGGCCACTCGTAAACAATTTAAGAATCTTAGTTTTCGTTCACGAATTATGACATTTACTTGCCGATTTTGTGATGAAATAACTTCCCAATTGTACATTTTGTTTCTTGTGTATTCATTGTATTTTATTAATCAGAATGGTTCGTGAGAGTAACTGGACTTCGAGAATGAAACGGAACTCATGAAGAAATTTGCAGGCTGACTTACTGATGATTTTCCATTACCATATTTCAGAACTCTTCTACAGATAACAATTTTTTATGATTCCAATGACAGTTTAAAGGCCAAAGCCTTTCTATCAAATGATACATTGAAGATAATCTTCGTGGTCAAGACTTTGAATCCATACACGGTAAAAAAATAGTTTCTAAAAATTGAGAAAACTGTTCTTATCTGTGCACCGAGAAACAATTTTCTTGGAAATGAGATATCAGCACTCTCACTTAATGGAAAATGAGAACATGCCGGTCTGGAAATAAGATTACTGATCTTATTTCCGAAATAACATGCTCTCATTTTAAATTAAATGGGAATGCCGACATCTCATTTCTAAGAAAATTGTTTCTTGGTAAGAACGTTTTTACTCAGTTTTAAGAAACCATATCTTTACTGTGTACAATGAACTGATGAAAATCATGTTTTGTTTTAATGATCTTGATTCCTTCACCAGATGAAAAAAGTCTGAATTATGCATTGTCTTGTTTCGTTTTCGCATACGAATCAAATGATAACATGCTCATGTGTTGGAGCTATGATGAAAAATATTATATTCGTGCAAGGTGCCTAATAGAGTAAATAACCAATTCTTGCCAGCACTTAACAATTTTCCAGTTGCACTCAAAATTTTTCAGGATTAATCAAGAATTCTTGTCAGCATTGTCTAAGAATTTCATGTCATCCTATTCATGAATTTCATGGCATACGAGTTTAGTGTATGTAGATGAAGATGATGAAAAGTTTTTCCTAACATATTCATAAATTTTTAATAGCGATATTTTAGAACATCCCTATATGCTGTGCGTTTGACTGTAGACACAATGCTTTAATGAACTTGTAAATTATTGAGATTTTCCAAAGAATAGAAGGAATTACTGGTACGGACGAAGATGTATAGTCAATTTGTAACGTATTTCGTTTCAGATTTGACAATACTACAGTAGGCACTCTTTAATCCGGCACGTTCAGGACCACGGCCGTGCCGGATTAACGATTTTGCCATATTTTCGAAAGTTAAATTTAGTTCTAACGGGAATACCAAGGTAAATGAAGTTGTACCTATAATATGCTGCTCTATGGCAAGAAAAAATACACATGAGCGTTACTGTTTAAAAAAGTCTCTGATATCACGTCAACAAACGTCCGAATCCACCGGAAAAAATTCGAACGCGAACGGCTCGATCGGAGCCGGATTACAGAATGTGCCGAACCGGATTAAAGAGCGCTTGTTGTATTTTGTTTTAGAAACTCTCTCTTTGTTAATATTTAAAACCTACAGTAACAACATTAAATGATTTGGTATATATTTATATTTCAATATACTAACTGCATTCGAGAAAGCATGGAACAATTGAGGACATTGCCGGAAGAAGGGCACATAGATCAAGAACTTATTTTCGGTAAACAGCTGGTAAAGATTTAGGTTGAATGTTACCAACAAGCTTTTGAAATAATATTTATGTAGTCGAATTCAGTATAAAGAGCATAGAATCAGGTTTGAAAACTGTAAACTAACCTGATAGAAAATCAAAGTTTGCATGAAAATATAGTGAAAATTGTTTATGCATGTTATATGCCCTTCTTCCGGCAATAAAAGACTTCATAGTGATTAGGTTGAAGAAAGAAAGCACAAACAATTCTAAGCACAGTATGTAATACAAAAGAACATTGGAAATGACAATAACAATAGTTTTGTTAAATTTCCTCAGCAAATATTTCTTTTAATCTCTTTGTTCTTGAGACTGAAAAAAATTCAATCTGCAAGAATTAGTATGTCGCACCTATAAAAAGACAAAGATTTTGGGAACCCATTACACAGCCTAAACGGCTGGAGTTAGAAAAACGAAATTTGGTATGATAGTACATCATCACTTGTAGATTAAGAAAATTTTACAAAATGTTGAAAAAGTCGCCAACTTGGATCCAAAATAGCCACCAAAATGAATTTTTCATAGAATACACAGCCTAAACGGTTGGAGATAGAAAAACGAGATTTGGTACAAAGATACATCATCATCAGTAAGTTACGAAAATATTACATGTTTTCAAAGACGCCATCTTGGATCCAAAATGGCGGATTCTAAAAATTAATGTTCCACACCGTTTGAGGTACAGATCCGAGATTTGCCATAAAGAGAAATTTAGGAAAATACTACATTTTGAAAAAGTAGCCATTTTGGATTCAAAATGGCCGCCAAAAACATTTTCCACACCATTTGAGCTAGAGATACGAAATTTGGCATAAAGGTGTATTATCAAGAGTAGTTGAGAAAAATATTCCAACATTTTTAAAATGTCGCCATCTTGGATTCAAAATGGCCACCGAAAACATTTTTCACACCGTTATGGCACCTAATTTCTCCCATTCACTTTCAACCGAAAAGAACGTTGTTTTTTTTTCGGTGACGGGCTAATTCACTTCTTTTTATGTGTGATCTGACTAGACCAAAGTTTCTGTCGCACTGTGTAAATGATTGGCCTTTGACGGAAAGCATGTGAAGAAGTTCTACATCAAACACGTTGCTGAACCATGAACAAAACTTGATCATAGTCGAGTTGAGGTTTTGTCAACCAGCAGGCTCCGAAAGCAAGTCGACAGTTTTCACTTGCGGAAACTTTTCTACATATTTCTTTCTACCAAGCTAACGAATAGAGATATTGAGTTGAAATTTGCAGGATATGTAGAAAATAACATGGCGGATCGTTTAAGGCGATTTCCGGTAACCGTTTTCCGGCAATGTTCTCATGCTGCTCGTTTTCAATGCCTTCAGCAGCAACTGGAAGGCATAGTAGTACTTAAAGTTCCATTGAATTCTAGATGTATGTTCGATTAATGTTTCACTAAAGTATTTTCAGTAATTGTTTATATTTTTACAACAGATTCTCAGTCGAGTAGTACTTTACCCACTTAGAACATGAATCATGTAATTTTTCGTCGATCGGATCAAATAACAAAGACAAGTGCTGTAATGGTCAATCCTCAAAATTCTAACGGAACGACAAATATCACGCAAAGACTATAATGAAGTGTTAATATAAGTTTATTTTATGTTTACCTACATCGGTACATAACGATTTTCTACGGAATCAGCAAAACAACTACAAGGACAGATTTCATGTCTTGTAATAAGTACATTGAATTGATCTACTTATATAATAGTATTAGTTACACATGCAAATTTAAATACATGTGGCTTGGATCTAGACGCCGAACGTTATAACAGAAAGAAAATTAGCTGTGATTCATTGGAAATACAACGTTATGTAGATACTCCATACAATGCTGAAATTCGTAACTTAAATAAGAACATGTATAAAACATTATTTGTCGATAATTGAAGCGTATGCGCTAACAAACGTCTAAGTGACATTTTCAAATAAAAAAAATCACGAGTACATTTTTATATATAACAGGAAAATTATGAGATCTAAAATATTCATACTTTGCACAAAAGCGGACTTTAGTGTAACATGCCTTCGTGCAAAGTATGTATATTTTATGCCTCATATTTTTCATGTTATATATAAAAATGTACTCGTGATTTTTTTTTATTTGAAAATGTCACTTAGACATTTGTTCACGCATACGCTTCAATTATCGAAATAACTAATTTTCTATTATTAAGCAAGAAATTACTTACATTATGGCTTATATTTCAAGACAGTACTCTAGAACATTGGATACGAACATCAAAGATAATTTGTTCCATCACTATGTACACTAAACTTACAATAGAAGGAAAAAGTTTCTGTTAAGGGTAATTTGGATAAAGGGCAAAAGGAAGTCTGATGCCCTGGCTTTTCTGATGTTTAGTTTGTCGTTGTATGATTTATTGATTCAGATAAAGGTGGATTATGGTTAGTTCGGATTTGTGTAACCAAGTCTTTGTGTTCTAAGCTACTAGTCGATGTTATAACATGTCTTTGGATATGTGTTATTGGAAACTGAGTTCTGTTCTATGTATTATGCTACGGAGAATTGAGTCTTAATAAAACAACAGTTTTTGCAGTACACTTACTTGGTAATTGTTTGTCACCTGTAGATAAAGTCGTGAGGAATATTACTAGATGTGGGCTATGGTTTTGGATACAACGCAAAAGTTACTTTCGAGTAAGCTAGAGATAGCAGGCATGTGGGCCTGTATTGAGCACAGAAAGGCTCAGCAGGTTTACTTTGATACATTTATTCCACAGCAAAGTATTTTTTGGGGGGACCCACCTTGCCACCCCACCTCTCAGCATCCTTTGTTCAACTCCGCTTCGCGCTTCTGAGGGACGCAGCGAACTAAAGATGTTCTCCATGAAGTTGGGGTGGGCCATTCCCGGTATCTGTCTCGCCACCTCGTCCCCTGACACGGCGTCGGGGTTGCGGAGTCAGTAGAATCTTTTCCACAGTTAAAAATAACATAAAAAGATAGAAGAAAGGAAATTTAAGAGACGGGAGGGTTATGGGGATGATTCTTTGGCCTAGTTCCCGATGGATAAACCTGGGCCCTGTTTCCGCGGTTGGGGGGGGGGGGTGGTAATTCTCTTTTTTTTTATTTTATTTCATATATATTTCATTACACTTGAGTATACAATACAGTTTAATTTTAGTTCTGTTAAGTTCTATTTGTAGTTGTTTTTAACACATGTCTTCTATTTATTTATTTATATATTTTTAATTATTTTTATTGTCGTTATTTCTTTCCCTTTATTTTTTTAAGTTTCTTTTGGGTATTCTTCCACACATCAAATCACTCCTCACGTTTTTGCTTATTAGTTATTCGCTTTATTAAATCTTATTATTAGATTGTATAGCAAAATTTTATTATAGCTTTGCTAATCTTCCTCCTTTTCTAACTTAAACCTGATACTATAATTTTAATATGTGCAAAATTATTTAGCAATTGTTTCATGAAAATTGCAATATACTTTATCTGTATCGTGTTTCCTATACACCAATATTAATATTTATTAGAACGAAAAACAATTAAACTATCAAAACAATACAATACATTATATGCATCTTGATGAAACAAAATCCCTAACAGTATTCGTAATAAAAAGTTAATTTCTGGTCCCATTTTATGCTATTCTAATTCTATCCCTACTCTAACCTATCTCTATTTGTTTTTCCGCTCATGGGAACACGCCGCCGGCGCGCGACCACGCCCGCTCGCGAATCACGCCCGACACACACACCCGTATGTACAATCAGTACGAAACCCCGTTTGGGGTAAAAGGAAGAGTGACGCAAGAATTCTACTCACAAAAGAAGTGATATCTATTTTGCTAGTGACTTTCTTTGTGTCACTATGGCGAAAGGATACTGTCTCTTAATTTTATTGCAAAGGCAATACTTTCGCCATAGTGACACAAAGAAAGTCACTCGCAAAATAGATATCACTTCTTTTGTGAGTAGAATTCTTGCGTCACTC
>JAGDQP010041570.1:0-16848 GCA_022664845.1 Lepisma saccharinum | reverse complement strand
TTAACATGATCATTTCCTTTTTTAAGCAATTTAGTTCCTTGATAAGAGTTTCAGTTAGGTTGTTAAAACCTTTCTGCATTAACCTAGTTAATGTATTAATATCACTATCGGATTCTATACCAGTCAGTGCCAGATCACCAGTTAGTTCCTGCTGTACACCAACAGAGTCTTCACCCATCTTACTTTTACTCTCAATATGATCTATTACGGATTTTACGGACGTCTCTGATCTAGCTCAGATATCTCCGATATAATCATAACCCTTATTCAAATGTTTTACATATAAAAGTTGATTTTAAAATTTTGTTAACCTCATGTACCTCAAGACAAGATGTATGAATTTTAAGATAACAGGAATTTCATCTTAAGACTGTTTGTCTGCCATATATAGGCTGGTCAGAGTTGGATGTCATTAGAAGAGAAAAACAACAATAAAAAAACATAGTTCGTCCATAAACTAAAAAACAAACGAAAAACAAAATCGTTATGCAACCTTCCAGAGGATCTGTTAAAACAAAACAGGACCACACGACCTTTCGAAATAGCTTAGAAAGTAAGTAATGCAAGAAACACGCAAACAATACACATAAATTAATCAAGTTTACTAAAGAGGATGGGATTAATGGGATTCAATATTTGTAATAAGACGTTTGAGTAAATAGTATGTCACCCTTATCAGACGTAGCCAAAAAAGAAGAACGTCTGGTTCGGTACAAAGGCACATTAAAATTAAGTTTTTCAATCCAAAAATTACAGTGTAGTTCTTTTGTTAAAATTTTAAGAAAACACTTACTATCTACTTCTTCGTAAATTGTAGTGAAGACTCCGCGGCGGGAAGACGTGTGATTGTCTCTCCCGTAGTTTTACAATCGTGCGTGAGAATATGGGGAACTCTATGGTACAGTGGCGGGCAGCAATCGGCCTTTGGCAGAGAAAGCAAATTATCTTAGATCAGCATTCGCTTAAACTACAAGCGAAGTACGTGTTTGGTGAAGTGCAATCGTAGCCATTGTAGCAATCGTGGCAATGTTGCTAATAGTAATGAGTTGCCTGGAGGAAAATGCAGACCCGTATACAATGGAAGTGTGGGACGTCAAATTAACTCAAATTGATGGGAAGTTAAACGAACTAACAAGTGTAACTTCGAACCTGAAAAGCAAACTATCCAGACTTACCACGGAAATACAGGAGTATAAGGAAGTAAATGCTCAACTAAGAAAACAGATCATTGCGTGTGAGACACAAATTGATAAACTTGAAGGTTAATCAAGAATCAATTATTTAGTGTTTTATAACATACAGAAACAGAGGGAGAAATACGGGATCAATGTGAGGAATTAGTAAGCCAATTTCTCAGTGTAGTAATGGAAATACAAAGAGATGGATTCTGCATTGAAAGAGCTCATAGACTAGGCAGACTTGATGACAATGAAAACCGTCTAATTATTGCGAGATTTACGCACTTCAAAAAGAAAGAAGAGATACTAGGAGAGGCGTACGAAGCAAGGCATCCGGTGTTGACAATACAACAAGATTTCACTCGACGTCTACGTGCAACGCAATAATCTACTTGACTATTTAAAGCAAGCAAAGTCTCAGGGTTTACCCGCTAAGCTCAGTTTCGACAAACTTTGCGTAGAAGCAAAAAATGTACTTTTTAGACCAGTTAAAAGAATTTAACCCTCAAACTACTGTTGAAAAAAGTCATTCGACTCCTACACGAAGACAGAAGGAAGGATCACCCCCTGGCGATGAGACAAACGCCGTGCCGGCATCTACTAGACACAACCCACCCACCCCCGTCAAAATGAAGGACAGAAGCAGAAAAAATACGGCTCACTCCCTCCCTCTTCTAGTGCGTCCACCCCATGTCAAGGTAGAGACGAAATCAGAGTGAATCAGAAGATGAACTACCTCCACCCCCCTCCGCATCTTTAAGGTCAGAAAAGCCTTTGAGACAAAATTCCAGGAACAAGTAATATCTATCGACAACAGGGTAAGTTACTGTGAGTAATTCTTATGCTAACAATCATATTTATAAAACAGGTAATCCTTAGATTGGTTCTAAACTCAGTGTTCCTTATAGAGGAGGAGCTAGGGTACCCCCTTCTATGGACCCCCCAGGACTAAATGAAACTAGTACTTTCAGAAGCTTCAAAATTCCCTGATTCACATTAGAAATGTTGACACAAGAGAAAACTGTCCCGAAGGATCAAAATCCAATATGGCCGCCAACCGCAACATACATTGTGTAAAACCATACCTGGTTAATTATTTTTTTAGAGAAAAACTAACAAAAATGGAACTATGAAACATGACTTGTTTTATTTGGAAAATAACAGACAATTAGAGAATAATATTGTTATGCGTATATTGTCTATGTTTAGAAGAGAAAGAAGATGAAATCTATTAAAAAGAACAATTTTTGCGTAATTTTCTATTTCTCATTTCCCTTACACTTACGCCACTGTTACTTGGATGTAAAATTTACTACTAAAATATTTGACTGTCTATCCTCCATCAACATGCAAAAATCAGTGCTTTACACTTGCTTAGTTACGGAGAAAAAAATATATATATACAAGAAAGGCAAATTTTGCCACAAAGCTTGAATTTACGAGAAAAATATTTTGTTAAAAAACATTGGTACATCGTAAGAATAAGACAACACGTACATGATTGAATCATACTCAAATTTCTCAAACATGTTTCTTTCTCATAAGTACTCCTACAGGCATATTTGGAAGAAAATTTGACTCATATCAGGTTTGTAAATCTAAAAATTAATATAAATTTCCCAGATATACAAATACACAATCATACATTACGTAGGTATATATTTTCAGATTACTGTATAAATATTTTCGTAGTACTACATTGATAAATAATATGTTTCTTCCTATGTAACACTGATAAATAACATTTTTAAATATAGATTTTTTTTAATGGAATATCTTTTTATGTTCATATTAGCATAAGTATTTGCTAATGAAGACTCCTATGACAAAAATTATAATGTTATACAATTGGTTATTTATAAATGAGTTAATTGATCTCACGTGGCACAGGATATCCCAGGGATATCTCTTTTAGATCCACATTATGCGTACACTGTCCCAGAATATTTCGGATCAATTAAGGATATTCCTAGGATTTTCATTTTACAGCATTAAACGAATATTCTAGATTAAAGTTTCAAGAATATTCGTGGGATATTCGGAGAATATCCCCAAAGAAAATTTGTCCTCCAAAAATTCGTAGAATATACTGGGGATATCCCCAGGAATATCCTTGGGATATGCACTCTTTCCGGACATTCAGATATTCGCAGAATATTCTACGGATGCACTAAGAATATCTGAGAATATTCTTGGGATATTGTAATATTCTAACAGGGATATTCGTAGCATATTCGTAGAATGTGTCTATGATGTGTGGGATAAAACATTTAAAGCAAAGAAATTTAGAGTGATGCATGATAATATATAGATTACGCAATATACCATAATTAGACTAGATAATGATAAGAATTTTAATAAGTAAAGTTGTCTTTGCAAGTAAGTAATAATGAAGAGAATATGATTAGACAACGTTTTTCATTATATAATGATGTGCAAAAAAAGGCACTTGAGAATATTTCTAATGAAAGCATCCTACATAATTATTATAGAAGAAATCTAAAAATATTAATTTCACGAACTTGTAAGTTATATTTATATATGTATATACATATGTTTAGGTTATATTTATTAGTTTTTATCAGTGCGTAGTAATCGATTATCATTTTAAAGAAACTTTCAGGATCTTGTGAATATTTACGTAACGGAACCAATGCATTAAACTTAACAAATTGCTTATTTATTGGAAATACAAAAAAAAGAAGAATGAATGATTTTGATTGATTGTGTGCTCTTAGTGAGACATATCTTGAAAGAGAGACTGTGATCGTGGAAAGAGAATTATGGACATTATTAAGGTTAGTTTGAAACGAAATAATGGATTGCATGAAAAGTTTAAAAGAGAAGGTACTATTCGGGTTCACAGTACGCATCCTTTCTCCTACCCTATCCCAGTCTGAACCATAGAGACCTAAAGGTTGAATTGAATCCAATTCAACGCAAGTGGATCAAATATGACGATAACGATTAGCTGAGTTTTCTACTTTGATCTGCTGTCAAGAACAATTGCGTGTAAATAGTACTAGGATGCAAATGAATAAATTGTACTGACAAATCACAATCGTACATCGATTCACAATTTTCATAGATACTAATAAGTTGTTCATGAAACAATTTCATCCAGGTTGTTTGTTTAACCAACAAGCCACATCAAATTAAAGGGTGAGTTGCTTATTGAGGTTTCCGACAGTTTTTGAGTTCATTGAAATCCTCAAACACGTTATTAAGGCCCCTTCTTCCACTTTTCTTTGGGTTCTAAGCTAACTAATACCTTAGTCTTACAGTTGATGTTATAGCATGGTTTATTACAATGCATTTCCTGATAACTTTCTGTGATTTAAAAACCTTCTTCTTTATTGTTACTCCATCGATAAAGACCTAAAATGAGATTTTGCCCGTCAGACACTCTATCAATGAAATCTGTGTATATACTTCAGTCATAAGCAATCGGTCTGATGTGGACTACAGCTAATACTATCCTTAACCATTCAGTAGCAGAGTCACTTTCCCTGTCGTTATATCACCAGTATATTATTTTATGAACTTTGTCCGATAAACAGAGCACATTTTTTCATCCAGAAACAGTTACAACGAATATGCGATCCTTAAAATGCAATTAAAGATGTTTTTTGTCTGTATATGACAGCCATTGTCTTGACCAGATACAAGTTTCATAATATATTTTAATTCATTCAGAATGTACAGGCATTGTCACCATTTTATCTATATTCACATAACATAGAAAACAACTTCCCCAGTTTATGTTTTGGTCGACCCACGGGTTTCCTATTTTTTTTTTAGTTCTTGAAAAGTTTTTGAAACACTTTCCATTGTACTGTACTTCAGATACCAGAAGATTACTCAGAATAAGAAGTCTGAGTCTTACCTTTACTCCCCACTCATCATTTCGTAAGTAAAATTTATTGATAAGATTTCCCTAGGTACGTAAAGTTGGCCCAACCACATAAAGCTTTTAAGACCAAAACAACACTAAGATTTTTTGCGTATTTTGTGTTAATTTGTGCACAGTATCCCATATTAGTGTGCTCGGTTTAGCACACTAATCGAAAACAATGTGGTTGGGCCAACTTCACGCTGGCCCAACCACATCAAGTTATCGGAATAAAAACACTCCAGGATTTTGTGCTAATTTGTGCACACTATCCCATATTTTGTGCACGCGGTATAGCCCAGGAAACAAAAACAATGTGATTGGGCCAACATCACCCTGGCCCAGCCACATCAAGCTATCGGAATAAAAACCACTCCATTATTTAGTGCATATTTTATGCTAATTTGTGCACACTATCCCATATTTTGTGCACGCTCAGTTTAGCCAAGAAATTGGAATCAATGTGGTTGGTTCAACATCACGCTGGCCTAAGCACATCAAGCTATCGAAATAAAAACGACACCAGGATTTTGTGCATATCTTTTGCTAATTTCTGCCTATCCCGTAGTTAGTTCACGCTTAGATTAGCACAGAAATAAAAAAAGCAATGGGGTTTGGTTTAGCCAGGAAATCAAATATAAATGTGGTTGGCTCAACACTACGGTGGCCCAACCTTAATATGCTCTAGTAATAGAAACCACACTTGGATTTAGTGCATATTTTGTGCAAATTTGTGCACACTATCCCATATCTTGTGACCGCTTGGTTTTGCTTTGAAATTGAAAGAAATATGATTGGGTCAACTTCACGCTGGTCCAACCACAACAAGCTATCGGAATAAAAACACTTCAGAATTTTGTGAATATTTTGTGGTAATTTGTGCACACTATTCCGTATTTTGTGCACACGCGGCTTAGCCTACAAATCGAAAACAATGTGGTTGGACCAACTTCACTCTGTTCCAACCACAACAAGGTTTCGGAAAAAAATCCGCTACAACTCTCTCTCTCTCTCTCTTTTTTTTCGTTGCAAATTTTATGTTGATTTTGGACAACTTCCTAATTTCTATTTACGATGGGTTTACCGTAGATATCGAAAGTACAAGCTGAAATAAGAAAATATTTGGATGTGGTACTTTAGTGTGCATTAATTCATTTCTACTTAAGTATATTTTCCAATCATTGGTCAGAGAAATTCTGGTAGAATATTCTGTAATTCCTTACTTACATCCCAAATTAATAAATGTATATTGCAATGTCGTTTTATTTTCTAAGTTTTCAAGTATGCATATCATGTGATTTTATGGATACCAATGTAAGAAGAGCTTCAACTGTTTGATTTTCTCAAACATATATTAAATATAATAATGAAAATGCAGCAAAGGCATCGTTCCTTTTGATCTAATATGGGAAATCATCCTAACTTTTATAAAATAGTAAATTTGAAACTAGAATTGTTTTATCTTTTCGAATATATGACAAATACAAGGTGACCAAAAAAGTGTTTGCCGCTCTAGAGCAGCGATAAGCAAAGAGTAATACAGTGGACGGTACGTACATTTAGATTCCGAAGTAAGCTCCATCAGCATCCAACACCTTTTGCCAACGTTCCTGCAGCTGCACTATATCCTTGTGATGAAAAATCGGCGGTCTTCGAGGCAAAACCGTCCATGAGAGCGTTCCACGGGTCTCTATCATTGGCGAAGAATCTCCCACGCAGGTGGTTGTTGATGGAATGAAACAGGTGGTCATCTGTTGGCGTAAGGTCCGATGAATATGGTCCATGGCACAGTGTCCCCCACCGAAGTTGCTGAAGGGTATCCCGGGTCCTTTTTGCCACATGTGGCTTGGCATCGACGTGGAGGAACAGCATACCTTGCGATTCACCAATGCAGGCTCCTACTGTCGCAATGCACAGTGCACCCTCTGCAACTGCAGTGAGTAGAGGTCAGCAGTGAAGGTCTTACTGGATGGAAGGAGCTTATAATGCACTACTTGGCGACAAGACCACCATACAGAGAACATAACATTTCGTGGGTGCAGAAATGGTCTTGAGGTGTGAGGAAGAGGGTCACGTGGCGATAACCAATGTCTGGTACGTTTGGGAGTGTCATAGAGGACCCTCGTACGTCACCAGTGAGCAAGCGACCAAATATGGGTGTGTTCAGGTGCCAAGAGAGCAAGGACAAACAGGCTGTCTGTCACTCGTTGTTCCTTGTTGGTTGCCGACAATGTGTGGGGTACCAACTTGCTTAACCTGTATGACTTCCTTGTCCATGCAGGTGCAGTCTGACTGATTCAGCGGAAACATGAAACCTTTCTGCAAGTTCATCACACGTAAGACCACTGTCCTCCTCGATTTCTGCTTTCAGGGCCTCGTCATCCAACACATGTGGTCGTCCACTGCGAGGTTCATCAGCAAGGCTCACATCTCACGAACCGAATTTCTGGAATCAATACCTGGCGGTAGGTTCCTTCACGGTATTCTCACCAAATGTCTGTCATATACGGCGACTTGATGTGAGAGAAGACAGGCCCACTTTAAAGTCATATAACAAACACACGCGAACAAGCTGCTTCGATGCCTCCATTTCTCTTTTACAGCTTCGACTGCTGTGTGTGAGCACCGTTCCTGTATTACTGAAGGTGGATGGTCAGACTAACTCCCGATCGCTTGCCAAGTACGTGCGTCATTTCGTTTGCTCTCTTTGACCGCATGATTAATGGGACGTGAAAAACGGCAAAAACTTTTTTTTATCTTGTATAAGGTACCTTTTAGACGGAGGGACTATGCGAGCGCCATCACGTTGTCTCACAACTTAAATAAGAAAATTCCATATGAAATTCAGACGATATGTCTAAAATTGTGCATTTCTTATGTAAAAGAATACTACTCAGCAAACTCCTGTTATAAGCGTTTAGGCATCGTCGAAATGGTTTCCAAACTCCTTGCTGGTAAATGGCCGCCATAATAATTTAGTTTGCTTGTAGTTGGAGAACTAGCCGTTCGATTAATTTTATTCCTTTGCTAAATTATTTGGTTTAGAAGCATAAACCTCAGTTATTTTGTTGTTTTTGCCGAAATAGTTATTTTAAGCATTGTAGTCATGGGCTGAACGATTATTCGCCCGAGTTTTAGAAAATGAGTGCCGAAACTAGTTTTCTATCGTTTCCGATTGTCAAACTGAAAATGACCAATTGGGAGTTACATGTCCATTGATAAACTTAACACACGATGATACGATACTGATAAGCCAAGGTGAAATAGAAAGTAAACCAATTTTTTTAACGGGTTTTTCAGGAAATGTAACTGCTTAAAGTAATTGAAATGGTTCCCTTTGGGCTCGAGAATGTCTACGTGTTACAGATGTATAATTTTGATCCTTATAAGTATCAACTGCTATCAGCTGTGCTATGTGATACGTAGTTCTGATATGTGTTAGTTATTTTAGAATATAAATAGCATCGTATTGAAACTTCCGAAAAAATACACACATCAGTGAAAGAAAGCCAGGAGATTCTATTGAAATAAGTGAACGGGTAATTTTAAATATTTTTAATATAAAGCTTAAAAGTTAAATAATATTAAATATTAAATCTACAAGAAATACAAAATATTCTCCATAATCGGCCTTTTAGCTTTTCTGGTTAATGGTTTTACACAAAAACTTGTTTTAACATTTTCTGTGGGAAATTAAATGATGTACAATGTAATAGGACAATCACAATTTGATATCACAATAGGACAATTCACTAAAATAGTTATAGCCAAAAGAATAATTTTGGCTGCTGTTTTTCAATATAGGGTTCAGAGAGCATGCTGCTAACGCTGACAAAAAAATAAAATAAATAATTCGTTATAATTTGCATTTAGAGAGTTAAATTATGAACAGTTAAAAACGAAAATTAGAGTAGGATCATTTAGTTAATAGGTAATAGTTTCATATCTTTATAGGACCATCTACTCAGTGCGAATGCCGCCAATACATACAACGCCTAAAGCAATGTGTGAGATATAATTTATATTTGGGGAATAAATTATGATCAACGTAAGAAAACAAAAATTAGAACAGGTTCATTATCTGAATATTTATAACCAAACAACTTATTTTTTAGAATTCGTGCTACCAATGTCAACAAAGTTTAAAATAAATAATTCGTAAAAATGTACATTTGTGGAATTAAATGATGAGAGACTAATCACGTGATTAAAAGCAGATTGTTGATGCTCGGAACACTGTTGTTAACGTCGTCGTCGATCACCGATACGCGTTACTACCTTGCCTTTGTTTAGATAGTTTTTCTGTGGGCAATAACTAAAGATTCAACTAAATAAAGGATCCTATTATTATTTTGGTATATTCAGTTTAGAGTCGTAGTAGTAGTACGGTTTACTTGTGTTGTTTTGTTCAATTATATAATAGTAGGGCAAATCTAGACAACATTATTCATCATTACAAACTCGAATGCATCACCAGAGTATGAAATAAATTAAGTCAATATTAAGGTATTACTATTACAAATATTGTGATACAAGTCACATACAATTTATTTAAACTGTCAGGACGTCCTTTAAAGCGACATTGGAAATATAATATAACAATTCTTGATCCGTGGCTATCGGGTATATGTCAACGTTCAGAGATTAAAGTCGAATGTCGAGAAATTTAATTGTACTCCGTCAACTAATGTGAAGTGCAACCTTGATACTTTGTTAATGGAAAATAAATATTGTTGTGCATGTTAAGTATAAAATATACTTCATCGGACTCGAATGATCATGGAGCACAGGTGTACATAAACGTCGTAAGAGCGTAAGAAAAATATAGTTGCAGAATTGAATAAAAATTATGTAACTTTGGGCTCAACGCTTTACGGGTATCCGGTCGATAAACATTTTCATTAACGATAATCTCTTATAATTTATGTCAAAAGCATTAATCTTTATTCATTTTTGATCGTTTCGTTATTAGTAGAGTGCATTATTGTGTATATTATTCTTGTTTTGACGCATTCAGACGCGCTCAATTTTTGGTAAGATTATCACATGCATACAGAAGTAAACGCACACACAAAGAATAATCGCGTGTGTGTCGTGTAATCAGGTCAAATATTAAATATATTCATTGCTTTGTAGTAATATATCAACTTATTGGCGTTTTTGTGTATGTTTTACCTTTTATACTGACGGAATACCATAATACAGGAAAACGTTCGATTTCTGAAAATAGTAATAAAGTATTCTAAATGGTGTAAAAAGTGTTAGTATTTATTGGAATACTGAAGAAAACATTTCTATTAAGCTATTTCGTGAAGTCTCACTAAAAGTGATACTTTTCAATATTTTGGTCGGAGTCAGTAGAAGTGGTATGCTAATTCATGGATTTTAGACTTGGGGCTCCAAATACTAAAAACGTGGTTTTCCACCTAAATACAGTATTTTCACCCATTTTAAAGTGTTTCAACGTTCGCCACGCACTTTGCGACCGTTTCGCGCGATTTGCACACATTCATCGATTTGTCGATTTTTGTACGCTTTTACAGTATTTCGGGGCTCAGAGGACCTATTATCGGTATTACCGTTCCAGCAACCTCTGTCTCCGGAATTCACTGGCTTACAAGTTTGGAAGTATTATACAGAACTCCAAGGGTGAGTAGTAGTGTTGCCTTTGTCCTCGCTCGTTATCACGGAAGCTATATTATCCCGCGGCGCTCTTTTCAAGAGAAGTGGGACGTACACGTTAAAATACTGCCCGGTAAATTATTGTACGGTTTGGTACTCCGGGAGGAATTAATTCTTCACTTACCAAGAGCCGTCATACATGCTACATGAGTACGTGATATATCGCATGCAAAAGCCACCAGAATACCCTACCAAGGCATCACCTATTTGACTTGCCACTACACAGGAAAGGCAAATCGTCATAATCGTTGACAGCTCACAACAGAGTAATGGGGATAGGAAACACATAGACGATAAAGCATTGTTCGCGCGCTGGTACGCTTCATTTCTACCTCATCAGCTACCACGGTAATTGTTCAGTCATATTGATATATACATCATTTTAAAGATTAAGAATCAGGCAACAAATTTTATCCCAAACTTGCTTTTGATATTATGAGTTTTAAGCAAGCTACACCGTGAAAAGTAAATATTAAAACAAAATAGAATAACAAATTGACATTTCTGAAATTTTGTCTTCTTTTTCTTCTAAACATAGAACAAAATACGCAGAACAATATTATTTGCTAATTGTCTGTTATTTACCAAATACAACAAGGTATGTTTTTTAATTCCACTGTTGTTAGATTTTCCTCCAGAAGAAAACAAATAAGTAACATAGGAATGATTTAAAAAAATGTATGTTGCGGCCACGGCCATATTGGATTTTGACCCTTTGGAACAATTTCTTCTTGTGTTAACATATCTAATGTGAATCAGGGAAGTTTGAAGCTTTTGAAAATACTAGTTTCATTTAGTCCTGGGGGAGCATAGGGTATTATCCTAGCCCCTCTACTATTGTGAAACTGAAAAGAAATTAGAATTAAAAATACTCCATCAAAGGTTTCAGTCAGTCAAGTGTAAAAAAGATGAATTTGAGTTACTGCTTTAGAATGACGATAACTACAAATATGTGGATTTAATATGTGGTTCAGAACACTGGTTTCATAATCTAAGATTAATGTTTTGTATTGCAAAACAATGTGATTGCTATTGCGTCTACGAGAATATATAGCAGATGTGGTGGAACCTTTCTATGCGTACATAAAGAGCTAAAATTTAAGACAAAAGACACGCCTCTCACCTCCATATAGATTAAACATTTGATCATACGGTTATTGAAATTAAAAAAGGGTAATTCATTCAGTGTTTATAATAGTATGCATATACAGAACCACAGATAGCCCGTTCACAACTTTCTTCGATAATTTTAACTCATTGCCTGCTAACTATTTTGCACAAAGAAAACAAATCGTTAATCATTTGTGGTGACATGAACGTTGAATTTCCAAAAGATAATAATGAAAAGTTTCAACTTATTAAACTTCTAAGCTCTTTCAATCTGGTTCCTAAAATTAATACACCCACTCGAATAACAAGTCATTCTGAATCATATCTTGACCAAATAATAGTAACCAAAGACCATCCGATTATTTCAGTACATAATTTTTGCACTACTCTGTCTGATCATAGGGCGTTCTTATCAATGTACAAATCTCAGGAAGAATTGAGAGAGCAGTTCAATGTATTTACAAATATATTAGATCGTTCAGTGTAAATAATTCTAATTACTTTCTTTATCTCATTAGTAATTAGAACTGGGAAGATGTTATTTTTGAAGCAACTCTAAATAATAAATTCAACAACTTCCTAAATATATACAAATATTATTTTAACGTAGCTTTCCCGAAAAATAAAATAAAAATAAAAACAATCATCTCCGAAAATCCAATAATGAGTGGATTTCACAGGGTATAATTACTTCATGTAGAAACAAAAATCTGCTTTATAGAAAGATTAGGGTTAGTAGCAATTCTTCTTTGAAACCTCGATACAAGAAATATTCCTACGTTCTTAAGAAAGTCATAACTGCAGCCAAGAAAGAGCTATTTCTAATAGAATGCAGAAGTCTAACAGTAAAAGTAAAACAGTCTGAAAGGTGATAAACCAGTTAACAACCGTCGTACTCGATGTAGTGATCGAATGAATAGATTGCTTATAGGTGACAAAAAATCTGTGACAGGAGAATAATAGTAGTCTCAATGGCTATTTCATAAGTAGTGCGGGATTACTTGTAACAGGCAAAAAGCATACACACACACCTATTGCACATTTAGGTCGTCTTGTAAAGGTCGTCCTTGAGAGAGGTTGTGTGCTGGAAGCTCCTGAACGTAGTGAACTGTGACAACATAAGGACTGATAACCAAACTTGGCGTGTGAGAATAGGCTTGTGGTGTGTGAGAGTGCGACTAAAGTGTCCCCGCAAGCAGTGTGAACAAATTGTTTTAACGGAAAGTATATACTTCGTGGGACTAGTACTTGCCATATTGTTGGTAATCGGTAATATAGAGTTAAATCCGGGTCCTGTCACACTAGAGGATGTTATTTCTAAACTCGATGTCATGGTTAAAAAAATATCTAACATATACAACAACAAATGAGTTGGGCAAAAGCTTAGATTACTTGGCTGGTGAATAAAAAATATTAAGGCAAGAAAATATAGAACTTAAAAATCAATTAGAATCTAATAATAGGGTGATTGATAAACTTGAAAATTTCTAGCGCAGAAACAATTTAATTTTCTATAATAATGAGGAAGGGAAAAATGAAACTTGGGACGGCTGTGAAAGATTTGTGAAAGCATTTGTTAAGGAGAAGCTCCAAATTGAACGGAATCCGTTCGATATAGACAGATCGCACAGACTGGGTAAGGGGAAAAACAGACCGATCATTGCTAAGTTTTCATTTTACAAAAGGAAAGAAGAAATATTAAAAAGTGCTTATCGTGCTAAAGAGACACCCGTGCGCATAAGTGAAGATTTTTCGTTCCCTGTCAGGGATATTAGAAGAGAACTTAATGGCTACCAAATTAGGCTAAGGAACGTGGACAACGGGCGAGATTGCAATTTCATAAACTTAATATCGATGGGAAGTCTTTCACTTTGGAGAATCTGTGAAACGAAGACGAAAGAAGGTTAAGTGATACTGTTGGTGCGTGCTCAGTGAATGTGAACAAAGAGAGTGCTTCAAAGGATCCAGATGGGGAAACAAATACTATCTCTTTTGTGTGGTCTCCCGCTGAACCTACGGCGACAAGTGTCGGCGAGTCTCAATCATCTAGACAAACAAGAAATGCTGCTCGAAGAGGAAGTGGCGGTCAAAATAGCATTTATTGACAAGGAAAGGATACTGACCTTGAGCGAGGTAAGACTGTTAAAAATATGTTCAGTGATGGATCAAGAACAAATAAAGGTAGTTGTACTAATAATAGCGTACCCACTGAGCATTTTCTAATGTACTATATGAATGCGAGATCACTCAGAAGTAAAGCATGTGAATTCTCTAGAAACATTTCAATAAACAATTATGACTTTGTAGCAATAACAGAGACCTGGCTATCTGGTGATTATTTTGATTCTGAATTTTTTGATAATATATACAGGGTTTAATGTAGAAACAGAGACTACCAAAACAGGGGGAGGGGTCTTGCTGGCAGTTCGGGGCCTGGATGACACTCAAGTATTTGTTACTGACCAGGACCCTGAGGGTATTCTTGTGAAAACAATGATAAATTCCAAACCGCTTTACATATGTGTTGTGTATTTTGAACCAAACTCTAATATTTCATTGTATGACTATTTTATTTTATTTTATTGAAATTAATTGCATAATAGGTAGCACTGTTCTTCTTGTCGGTGATATTAATCGTCCCTCCATAATCAGCAAAAGTTTTGATTTGGCTCAATCAACAAATAAATGCCAGAGTCTCTATCATTTTATGTTATATCATGACATGGAATCACATAATAATGTTACAAATAGCTTAGGGAGAACGTTAGACTTAGTAATCAGTAACCTTCCAAATGTAACAGTAGTTAGAGAACTGCGCCCATTAGTTAAAGAGGATGCTTACCATCCGTCACTTTGTATAAGTTTTCCACGCCTTCGATCACCTAAACTCAGAAACAAAAGAAATATACTAGGTTCAATTTTCAGAAGCGTATTGTTGTATATCTTTATAATGAATTATCTAAAGTAGATTGGCAAAAGTTAAAAAAACATACGGATGTGAATGAAGCAGTTGATGAGTTCTGTAAAGTAATTTATGCAATATTTCAAAAGTGTATTCCCAAAAAAAAGGCCAACGACAAAAACTTTTCCTTCCTGGTTTACAAAAAGTATAATAGACAAAATAAAAATGAAATGGCGTCAATGAGTTAAACGCTTTAAGGGGAAGGGAACGACCGATCATCAGTATCACTATAAAGAGTACTGCAGACTACGTAAAGAAGTGAAGCGGGAAATTGAAAAAGCACATAATGCGTTTATTTCTAATGCTGAAAATAATATAAAACAAGACCCACAACACTTCTGGTCCTATATCAAAAGTAAATCACGCCATATTTCTCCAATAACCATGCTATATGAGGGACAGAATCTGACTGGCAACGATGAGGTAGCCACTGCTTTCGCTCAGCATTTTCGATCTATTTACAATAAATCTTCCTCAGTTAAAACGACTGACAATATGCCTGATGAAGACTCACAGGAGGGAATGTCAAAACTTATTCCACGTTTTAGAAATAAGTATAAGTGACATTCAAAAGGCCATACAGAAACAAACCGAATAAGGCAGTTGGACATGATAATATACCAGCTTATATTGTGAAGGGTTGTATTGATATTTTTAAAGAACCGCTATATACGTCTTTTAATTTATCAATAAGAACAAGTGTATTTCCGGGTGAAAAAATGAATCAATTATATGTCCAGTTCCGAAAGCAGGCAATAAAATTAAAGTTGACAACTATCGTCCTGTAGCCATATTGTCAACGGTTACTAAGGTATTTGAAAGTGTCATTTATGATCAGGTCATGCAGCATGTTAAGCCGGTACTTTCAATATATCAACATGGCTTTTTACAGAAAAGATCTACTGTAACTAATCTGGCTATAATTACAGACTTCATAGCTTCCGTCTTAGATAATACAGAACAAATAGATGTTGTATACACGGATTTAAAAAAAAGCATTCGATACTGTAGACCATAATATACTAATTCAAAAGCTTTCCACATTCAGTTTTAGCCCTTCTATGATCTAGTTCTTCAAATCTTATTTAAGTAACCACAGACAATCCGTTCTATATAAAGAATATAAAACCAATTTGCTTTTATGTCGGTTCCGGTGTTCCTCAGTTATCTAATCTCGCTCCTTTTCTGTTTTCATTATTTATTAATGACTTACCACACTATATTCAAAATTATCGTAAGCTGTTGTTTGCAGGTGACTAAAAATATTTGTCAATGTAAAGTCCTTGGATGACTGTCTACTGCTTCAACAGGATTTGTCCAGTATACTAAAATGGTGTTCTAGGAATAGACTTGAAATAAATATTGGTAAGGGCAAAGCCATGACCTATAGCAGACGGGAAAAAAACTTACGATTTCACTTACTCGATCAATGGAATAAGCTTAAAAAAATTGATACAATTAAAGATTTAGGTGTTACATTCGACAATAAACTAACCTTTTCACCACATGTTGTAAATATAACCAATGATGCATATAGAAATCTAGGATTTCTTGTTAGGACAACCAAAGAATTTGCAAATGGTAGCACTTTGAGAACTCTTTACTATTCCTCTGTTAGGTCTAAACTTGAATATGCCTCACTTATATGGAACACATCAATGAAAGCTAGTTGCCAGAAGATCGAACACGTACAAAGCAAATTTTTACGTTTTTTTCTAACATACAAACGGACTTCCCGAAATACGAATCTTACAACAATTTAATTGACAATTTTACATTTCAGAAACTTGATCAAAGACGGACATTAAACGACGTACTTTTCTTGTACATACTTTTGCACAATAAAATAGACTGTACCGAATTAATTGCAAAAATAATTATTAAGGTCCAGTCCCTCAGAACGCGCGAGGGAAATAGTGGCCTATTCTACTGCAGAAAAGCTCGTACAAACGTATTAAATATGTCACCTACATGGAGAACTAGTGCTACTTATAATGCAATAGGTAAGAATTGTACAAATTTGG
>JAGDQP010041569.1:0-15498 GCA_022664845.1 Lepisma saccharinum | reverse complement strand
TTTGAAAAAAACAAAATATTTATCAGCCCCTATGGAGTTTAGAAAAAAAACCTTTGTTTGCATGAATTATAGTACTCCCTATGAAGTTTACGGTGACACAAACGATCTAGGGGTTGTGGGGGTTCGAGTGGGTTGTGGGGTAGAATTTCGAAATGTTTAAAACCACGTCTTGTGGGGTATCGTTGAAAAGCTCTTGATGATTAATCTATAAATCAATAAGTAGTTTCTCGATAGCGCTCATATAAGACGAGATTTTAATTTTTTTTATAATAAAAAAAACTTCGAGATCTACCTCAGCCTGTAGGCCTTGCGAAAGGGAGTTTCTTTTTTATACGGATACCACTTGTTCTGTAAGCCTGCCTATTAAAAAAAAAGTGCATAGTTTTCATACAAAAGGCCGATTTTGGGCCATATCTCGAAAACGGTAACTCCTATCAACAAAATACGCTTCGATTTACCCCAACTTGTTGGAGTCCGCAATTGATCCCCAAAACCTCCTGGGCTAAAAAAAAAGAGAGAGAGAGAGAGAATGACGGAGGCTCTTTTCTATCATTTGTGAAAATTCTGTGATTGGGCTAAAAGAGTCATGACTTTTGAACCTCTTCACCGATTTTGACGTGTGATACACCGTTTGAAAGGTATTGAAGCGTAGATTACGATTCCGCAAGCTTCGTCCGCCTATATGGTCTGTGGTAAGTGCTATCACCAGAAATGTGAAATTCTTATATATTTTTTTTCAAACCGCCCTAGGGGGTCCCAGGGAGGTCCTACCGATCCTTTTTTTTTCGTGTCTTAGTATGGTAAAGAGCTTTCAAATGATACTTCAAGCATAAAAAATCGGGCTTATAGTTTGCAAGATCCGAAATTTGCTGTATATATGTGAGTGCCGCTAACAGACTTGTTGCTTAGCGTCAGTCGAAGAACTACCGTTCATGATAAAGTGCTATCTTTGGTACGAGAATCAGGTTGAGTCTCTTGACATAAAAGAATCGTAGGTCAGTTGGTAGAGTGTTGTCTTAAAAATCGGAAGGTCCTGGGAACGATCTAAGCGGCCGCCCATCCTGAGATTATTATCCAGGGTTTTTCCTTGGTCACACCAAACAAATGCCAGGATAACACCTTCAAAGCAGACGCTGGTCGACTTCCTTCTAATAGCCTCTCCCCTATCCCATCCTGAGCCAAAGTTGCCTAAGGGCCATAAGCAAACTCAAATTAAAAAATTCAAGTGAAGACAAATTCGCACTGAAACTCTCTTGGCACGAAAAGCACACAAAAACTTAATCAAAAATGAACTTTATATGAACACATGTGAACTTTATGTGAACCTAATGAAACATTATAAGATTTTGTATGCTCAATGTGATTTTTATTGGTTTCTCTGAAATTTACATTATCCAGAGCACGTTTTCACTGGCCATACAACAATTTAAATTGTAACACTTCGCCCTTGCCACGACATGTTTTGAGCCCCATTAACACATGTTTCTTACCACAATCGTGGACTCCAGATAACTGATCTTTTTATTTAAGCTAAATGCTGAGTTACTCATAATGCCTATTCCTTTACCGACACAGGTCACACTTTTAATTTTTTCTGCGGATTTTGGATCGAAATCCCTGTACTGCTCATAACATCACATTCGACAAGATCTACACTAAATCCATTTCTCCTTAGGAGGGTCTATGTATTTGTCCTTGCAGAAAATGCAGTAATATTCCTCATTGGCATCACTGAACTTCTATTAAAAAAAAGAAAAAAAAATCCGGGGCAGTACCCAGTACCTACTCCTACTGGAATATAGAATCGGCCTCGCTACCGAGTCTGTCCCTTTTTTTCAACAGAAAAATGGAAACCTTGTCTCCAACACTTCTGATATCCCCTCCACACACACGCAATCTTGAGTGCTCCCCTCTCCCAGTATAATGAAGTTTTTGACATAAACCATTTTTCACGTCATCTACTTCCTGGAATGCAGAACTAAATATCGATATATTCTAGTGCGGTAAATCCGAACGCATCAAAAGCCTGCTCTTTGGTATTACCCCACTTGATACTTCCATGGGATATTCCACTTCCTGCCTGAACAAAGGGTAACAATGTCTTAGTGTTGTTACAGATTATCAGGTCAATGTCACCTAATTTCAGTAAAAAAATATTAACCATCAAATTGTAATGACGTTAGTGCCATACGATTACAACTAACTCCTTACATTTATAACAGATATGTGAAAACAAATTTTTGCGTGAATATTCTGGACAGAAACAAGACGCTCACGCCCTTCACTGTCTCTCATAAAAGTGTGTTACATGAAGAAACAAAGGAGTACCAAAATCCACTCGACAGTGTTACCAGTCGTTGGCAATTCGGGTGTTCGGAATTACCCCCTCGCTCCCTTACTTGTAATAGATGAGTAGGTGGAAGTGAAATTTGTGAATCTTATATATAGCATACCATACTGTCACCGAACGTCTAGAAGTTCAGGACCTCGTGTTAGCAGAAAATGTAATAGAACTGACTCTCTCACCGAAGTGGTGAGACATAATGGAAACAGTGGGTAATTGCAGTATAAACATAGAACCGAGAGAAAAGGGTTTTCAGATGCAGGTATCTTTTTTCATAAACTATAATGGCCTATTCCATAAACTATAGTTCTCAAAAGACAGTACCATGTCAAAATCCAAAGCCTTCCTCCACAGATTGCTGTCGTTTGTTAAGAATATACTTGAAGAAGGAAATGTTTGAACTTACTAATCACGAGATATCAAATGTATCGTACATACAAAGATGAAAAATGCATGAGAAGGAAATAAGAGCCAATCATAATCCTGTCATAACCATAATTGATGGCAAAATGTACAAATATCTCACCAAAACTTCATCCCAAACATGCTATATATGTAAAGCAACTCCAAAAATGATTTACAATCTGAAAGCTGTAATTACAAAAACATATGGTCCTTCAACATTTCAGTTTGGTCTGTCTTTACTTCACACTTGTTTGTCAATATTTAAGCATGGCACTACATGTCTATCTCCATCTACAAAATTCTCGTACATGGACCTCCAAAAATTTCAGCAACACTGTTCTCTATTGGATATATGTCTGAAGAAACCCAGGAACAAGCACCTAAAACAATTCAGATAACACCATTCCAGACACGTATCGTGACAAGAGACTAACGCCAACATGTTCAGTCGCCTCTTAATCATATCTGACCCGTATATTACATCTCTACGCCACAAATTCAGGATAAGGATTAAGAAAAGGTATCTTCCAGCCGATGTCATTAACTTATTCAATTCAGCACCAGGGTGGAAACATCACGGGAGCCAAGCGACAGTGATGTGAGCGAATAATTCTCCAGGTATGTTTGTGCTAGTTTTCTTTGAAATATTGTTAATAGCCTAGACAAAATGTGTAATATTTATCTTTTAATGTATTTAAACTTGGTTTAATATGCAATTTTGAAAACGGTGTCGTTAAATTAGGAGCACGTAGTATTGGCCTGCCTTTGGAGCCATTGGCACCACTGTGCATCGCCCTGACCCATCAGTAGTCATCAACTGAGAGCAAAGATCCCCTTCATCAACAATGATCAGACAATGAATGACATGAGGACAACTCTCTCAGGGATCTGAAAATGATTAGCATTTTTTATTTTAAGATACTTTTAATATAGATATGTACAATATTCTTGTTTGTAAACATAGTGCTATTCCACATATAATGCTCAAGAGCGTAGTTAAAACATAACTTTTAAATGCACTGTAAAACAAGAAAAACAACGGTTTGCCTCGCTTTATGACTGGACTAGAACGTGCAATATGTCCTAGGTACAGCTGTATCGAATAAACCCACTGAAAAATTGACAATACACCACAGTGAGAACCATCGCTGTCTAAGAAAATTGACGATGCTTGTTACATAGAGACTAACGACTATTGCTGAGGTAAGAAAGGAATAAGTTTTTTATGAATAATTTGAAATGTCATATCTTGTTGATTGTCTTAAGATTTACGCTGTTTGTTTGTAACCAACAGGTTTACGACCTTCTCATTGTATGTCACATTAGGAATATATCTACAATAAAATGGTAATGCAGTTCATGAAGAATCAAAAGACAACATAATATAACTGAAGAGCTGTTAAGTAAGAAAGAAGCAAAATTTAAAATAATATAAAGCCGTAAATAACACGGTGTTTTCATATTATATAACGTTATTCATACTAATTAAAATGTTCATGTCACTAATCAGAAATAATCAGCTTCTAGATGTCACTTAAACTACTACGAAAATATAAATTAAGTCAAATTAAAAACGCGGTGTTGTAACAATATTCAAATTTATGCACAGAGTAAAAGCGTCCAACTTGTAATAACAGTTCATTTTCAGCCATTATTTTCGTCAAATAATAACAGAAATAAGTAATTTATAATAGACATGGAATTCATTTTCAACGCAGAACAATGCAATTTCTTTCCACCATATTTTAGTTGTTAGTAATGAACACAAGTATTATACTAGATACCATTTGCAAGACATCAATACATGTTCTTTTATGGCAGCTTCAAATTATCTTTTGTGGTAACACTGACAAAAGACAATCATTGGAAAATGTTCCATATTTTCTCCACTTTAAATTGGTGATGTGAATTCGACAAAGAATTACGACAATGGAATAAAGAGTGAGATATTTAATGCATATGGACCAACAGAAAGAGAAGAGATATTAACGTTATAAATATTGCCTTGTGTGTGTATTGTATTATCCTCGAAGAATGAGGGATTTCTAACGACACATATACACAACAGCACTTAATATCCATGCTGCAAGTTTCTTTTTTTTATGCACAATTTCTTTATGATCAAGAATGACCTATTTGAAAGAATAATTGCGCGAAACAAATTATTTGCTACGATAACGCACCTTTGATGCTCTTTTGTCCTGAAGTTTAAGACTTTGTAAAGAAATCAAAATCATAGTTAATGTACAATGTTAGTTTCGCGAACTTTTTTTTTTTTTTAATTAGTGCTTCTGACGTGCCCTGAATATGTTTGAAATCTGATCTTCGTTAACATAGATACGTTTCTTTTTGTAATGTTATTCATTAGTTCCCTTTCACGCTCATGATGACACAGACCTATTTGACGAGAAGATGACGCTGGTTATTATAGTTCTTTCTTTATTCCATTTTAAAACTGAACATTTCGATATTTTCTTTTAGAATGTTGCAATTTTATCTTTTTTTAAACATACATATTTCGCGTTATCAGATATTGACAAAACTGTGATGGACATGCCTCGTATACAGCAAAAAGTACAAATTTAAAATGCAAACAACACAGAAAAAGCAAAGTATAAAATAAGAAGCACAGAAATGCGAATGGCATTGAAATCTTTTAAAAATCGTTCATCTTTATATATAACGAAATCAATCTGAATATATTTATGAACTTTTAAGTAACTTTAGCTCAGGCCAGAATAGAGTAGGAAAGAACTCGGCCAGCTTCTAATTTGAAGGCACCATCTACCACCTGGTGTAACTGGAGGGAAAAAGCTTATTTTATTATTATTATTAAAAAAAAAAAAAAAAAAACACGGTACGCGTAACAGTTTCAGTGTTTCATCAACACCTTCAGACAAAACACTAATCAAAGCTATGCGAGTCCATAATAAGCACCAGAAGCTCAAGAGTTTCTGCTTCTTCAGTCAGTTCAAAAACCTTAGTCAATATAAGCAGCCATTGGGATTGTTCCCAGGACCATCTGACTGGTAAGCCAAAGCTCTACCAACTGAGCTACGACCGCTCCATAACACGAAATATGACACAAAATATTGAATTTGTCACCGTGTATCTCGTTGAGAGCTTTGTTAGTGGCACGCCTCAGTACCACAGCAGGCACACGGGGAATTTCTGGCAAAGTGATAGAGATAGATATCCGGGTGAAACGACCACTGTACCGCAAGAAATATTCCTCCTAGAGAAACAGTCACCTCGGGACGTTATTCCTCGTTCGTGTAATGGTAAGCTTTGAGTAACCATTAACAATAGAACTGATGAGTTGTTCTATTGTCAAAGACTTAAAAAAAAAACGCGGTACCCAAAAATGCGTATTCTAATATTGTGCAATGGGCGTGCAAGTGATTCCGCAAAGAAAGTAAAAGATTCCCAGATATTCTTTGAAGTAAAGTTGAGTTTAAATGAACATGAATAGGGCAGTTTTCAAGCCGATTATGATAATTTGCTTCTGCGAAGTCGATATCTCAAACAGATTCTATATGCCGAACGATTTAGAAAAAGCCGATTGGTTGCATAACGATCAGGAGTAAGGATTATATCTGTCGATTCAACGAACTTTTTGTTTCTTATCACAAAGAGAATGTAATTGCACGGTTGTCTGGATAAGATTTTGTATTCATTTTTATTCATACCGAAAGTCTTTTATTCATGCTCATTTCTACCTGTATTTTCTTCACAGAATTTCAGAAAATTGCCTACTTCATTTGAGGAACCACTTGCGCACCCATTGCACAGTTTTGGAATATACTACTTGGATAGAACTGGCCTTCGACGATAGCATGCGGTTTCAACTCTATTAATGGTACCCGAAATATGAAATTATAAAGTTTATTTTCCCCCACACTTTCGGCAGCCTGTTGTTACGGTGACTGAGGCTTTTTTCTTATGTACTATATCACCCTCTCGAAGTTGGTGCATTACTTTGCCACCCTGTATATATATGAGCAAGATTTAAGTTTACATAAATCAAATTTAAGCTTTCATGGCGATTTTTTCATCATTAACGATTTTATTCGGGTTTTCAGTCATGTATTTTTTAAAAATAAAATCTTACAATTACTTCACCCATCTAGCTGCCGACATGTTGTGAATTAGATTTGACCAAATGGCCGGAGCTCAGTTCGTTAAGTGTTTGTTTAGCATCAGAAGGTCCTGGGAACGATCCCAGCGACCGCCCATCCTGTTTGTATTTTCAGGTTCTTCAATTCACACCAGGCAAATGTCGGGATTGTGCCTTCAATTTAGGTTCTGGCCGTCTTCCTTCAACACCATCTCCGCTACCCGATATCGGCCTATAGGTAAATTGAAGTTAATCAGATTTGAAAAAAATGAGATTGTTGTTGTCCAAATTGGAATTACTGTTGTTCGCGAAACTATTGTACTGTTCCTCGGCAAATGAATACATTTGCTTATTTAACACTTATTTCGTACATTTCCAGAGTTCAAAACTGAGATTAAAGTTCACATTTCATTTCTAAAATAGCTAGAATCTTAAGATGTGCTGGTATCTTTCAAACATCAAACAAACTTCTAACTTATTGGCATTTCCCCGGTCCTTGAAAATTTTCCCGTATACACAGTAAAAAATAGTTGTGTTAATTCAGCACAATGCGGTGTCCCAGCGTGACTACCACTTTTGTGTGTTAAATCAACACAATACACGGTGTTGATTTCGGTACTGTGAAAAAAAAGTTACGGCTGCAGTGAGATTTGAACATGGGTTGCTCAGTTAGAAGTCGAGTGTCTTACTGACTTTGCTAAATCGTCAGACGGAAAGAGCATTAGATTGAAACAATATAGAGGATAAAAAAATGTTGCTGAACCGCAAACAAAGAAAGTTACTCTCACGACTGATGCAATGATTTAATCACTTTTCCATTTGGCAATTAGGGATCACAATCCCCATTTAGTGAGAATATGTTTCATTTCTATGAAAACAAGCTGTTTGACATGTTACGATAAGAAAGCTGTAATGCTGCTCAAACTTTTGGCTGTCGCCATCTTGCTTGCTTTCATAGAAATAGAATATTCTCAATGAATGGGAATTCTGGTTCTCAATTGACAAATAGGAAGTGATTAAACCATGGGATAAGTCGTGCAAGTAACTTAGTTTGTTTTGGGGGTTCAGCAACATATATTTGATCCCCTACACTGTTTAAATCTATAGTGTAGTCGTTTAATTCAAATGTTGTTTAGTAAATATCTTTGCATCTAGTGTATATTCTGTCTGACGAATTAGCCACGTCGGTAAGACGCTCGACTTCTATCTGAGCAACTTATGTTCAAATCTCACTGCAGCCGTTAACTTTTTTTTTCACAGTGCCGAAATCAACACCGTGTGTTGTGTTGATTTAACACACAAAAGTGGTAGTTACGCTGGGACACCGCATTGTGTTGAATTAACACAGCTATTTTTTGCAGTGTAGTTTGCCGGTCCGTGAGTATCAAAAGGTTGAAAAGCACTGCTCTAATTCATTTCCTGAGTTCGATTGTCTTTCTTGTATTGAGACCCACTACTTAGTGGTATATTTTATTATTAAATAATTACTTCTTTTGTATAGCACCTGTGTGTCCGGTAATAATTGGGCTCACTACACATATACCAATGTGTGCTGCAGGCTGATTTGTTTGTATTATAATTATTACGATGTAACTAGTGATTTTAAATTTCAGAGATATGTACAAAAAGTGCATTTTCTTTACAGTGTAGTTTCTTGCTGTAGACATTGATTAATATAAAGAAAACAAGAGTTACTTTATCATTTAATGACACAACGCAGTGTTTTATTACATTGAATATCCTTATATGACTTGAAATTTTGAAATCACAAAATTTGCAAAGTAGAATTTTCCTGTTAACTCTTTGTAGGCATAACACTGATTACCAGCTACAAAATAACCTTCCTTTCTACTGTTATTTCAGCGCATTGAAGATCAGCCATTACTGTTGTTGCTTGTTGCGGCTAAACTTTCTCTGCATTTCCAATGGATCCTCTTGCACATGGAAAACACACGCATGGAATGCAACCATCTTCAATGTCTGCTAATTTGATGTGGTTATATAGTAGCCCTAGTATTGTCGAAGATGCAGTAAGTTCTCATTGGTGTTAGTGCCGAATTGTCTGTTGTCCTTACAACAGTTCACGGTTAAGCACTGCACAATTAAAATAAATCTTGACATTTACGTTTTAGGAAGGTATTGCCAATGCCTTCCACTCCAAGTTAATTTATCGTGGGCCGAAGAACGATTTGTCTCCTTGAGGAACAGAGTGTCTAGATCTTTGAATTGGTTTGCATAGAAGACTAGGACAGACAAATCTGCCATAAGATTTCATATCGTTCCTCCTTGTAATCATCAGATAATCCACTGATGGCAGAAATTTGTGAATTCTTAGAGGCAAATAGCTTCTTATAGTTTTCCTGTAGCTTGTTCCTAAGATTGTGTTCACTGACTAGTAATCATTTACAAATAGTAGTTTTTGGTTTTCGTGTGCCTTCTACTATCTTCTGCTTTAGTGCAGACTGTTTGTTATTTACTGTTCCTGTTTCTACTAAAATTGATTTTTGCCGAATCCACTCGCCCCACATTTAAAATACTCTTTAAAGGAAAATCACGTGAATGTTAATCTCTAACGTCCATTGCATCTGTTCCTCCGAAACTATATTTGTATTGTTTTAATACTTTCCATTGTTTAAAGTGTTGTACTCTCTACATAATTGCAAAGCAATATCTGAATAGTTCAAGAGAATTTATGATTTCCGCAAAACGGTATGATTTTTGTACATACGAGACTGAGAAATTCAATTTATTTAGACTAAATGATCTTGCGTATGTGACATGAACAAGATGCCACTTGTATCTGATTACTATTCAAATTATTATTGTTACTGTTGCATTAAATTAAGGTAGGAGTTAAGGTGTTTTTTTTCTTCTCAGACTGGCCAGTCAAAACTGTATAACCTGTAATTATTACTAATAGTGCATGTATTCTACATAGATATATGGTGCTTGGTGTCATTTTAATAGACATGAAATTTTATGTTGTATGTTTATTTAACTTATATTTTAACGTATTAACTGTATATTCAATTTTAATATTTTCTCATCGTAATCCCATTTAGAGAGAAAATGCTTGCACCAAGCTATACTCTAAGTGCACTACCTTTTCGGGGATTTACGACCAATCTGAAAGAAGCATTATACTTGTTCTCTTGTGTGTCTGAGCTGAGGGGTGGGAGGTAAGGGAGAGCCGACCCTTTGTAAGTTAAGCAACGGCTATTGTTGTCTCAACAGCTCTCATCTGCAGATTCTCTTTTCTTCCTGAGATACAGTTTGCACCGTGTAAATAGTGCAATTATGTTGTTCAGCGAGGGAGAGCAGAATAAGTATGTTGTTCTCGAATATTAGAGAACTGAAATATTGGATTATTCTAAATTTATATTACTAATGATGTTATATTTTCCGCAGCCTAGTGTAACTCTCATTTTATTCTTTCTGAAAATATGTCCTCAAGACATGCAATCTCTTTTTAGTATAATGATATAGATCTATATGATTGTAGGTTGAAGAGACACTGAAGTGAAAATTTGCAATTCATAGAAAAGACTACAGTCAAACTAGCAAGTAAAATCTAGTTTTAACACCCATATAGGATAAATTTAATATATTCTAAGAACAATAATTTTGATGTATGGTCATTTGGAGCACTCAAAGTAGTAAGGTACTTTCCTCAAACACTTGTTCAGTTTTCAGTGAAGGTTTGATGTGAAAACATAACACTTTCAATTGAAATGTTTAAGATTGACTCGCCATAGAGCAGAGCTGAAACTGGGTCACTTTCGCTGACCCAAACATACGTGACCCGGTCCGAAACTTGACCCGAATGAACCGATACACCCGGTGACCCGGTCCGATAACTAAATTATATTGCACATTTTCGGTGTCTTATCTTTTTGTGCTCAAGAGGTAACATCTCCGATCCCGGTCATCCCTGGAAAAAGCAGTGTTCAAAAGCAAGGAAGTAATTAAAAACTGTGCTTTGCGTTTCGGGTCACCGGGTCTAAAGCACACGTCCGGTGATCTGATTCAAAACTTGACCCGGTGATCCATTTCAACTCTGACTAAAAGCAAAGAGCTAATAGAAAATGATATTCTTCTTGAATTATATTTTAATGCTATTAGTGTCACAAGCTTTTATTTTTAGTCATATAAGTGTTAATAGTCACAACTTGCCTTTATATTCTCTTTTTAGTGTACTATTAACGAAAGCGTGCGTTTACAAAATTCTTTTACCCTTTCTAGTCACACATAATTTTCTGATTCGTAAATTGTGTACCATTAGATGTGTATTGAGGTGAGGAATAAATCAACATTTGACGTGGTAAAATACTCAGTTTGCAACTCTGCGATCTGTGCTTCACATATTATTATAATCATCACTAGCGGATATCAAATAGCCAATAAACCGCTGCAGTGCAAATTTCATAAACAAACATTTTATACAAGGTTTGCAACACAAACAAAGTATAATAAGAATAAGAAAAGATATGAAGTGTGAAAAGGAAATGAAGTGCAGAACAGCAATGGTGGAAAAGCTATCGCTAAGAATATTTTCTTGGAGCAAAAACGAATTAAGGAAAAGATTGATTAAATGCTTTATATGGCGTATTGTTATAACAAGCGGAAGTCTCTACGAGATAGTGAACTTCGAAATGTGGATGCGGAGGAGAAAGCAAAATTAAGCTATAATATACAGGAAGAAAGCACTGAGAGGCATTAACAAGAGTAATAGGCAAAAGACAAACAATGCTGGAGACAGTAAAACAAAAGAAAATATTGGTTACTTTCTTCATGGAGCTCGAACTAGCAGTCATTTTAGGTTTTAACCTTGCAAAAAAATACGTAAAGTTAAAAATTCGCACATGTGTTCTATTTGATGTCCTCAAAAAGATATCGAAAGTCCCCAAGTCTCCCCTGTCGGCGTCATAGAATTCCAGGCGGTTAAACACTGAAGCGCTGGAGAAGTGCAACTTTTCACTGGAACTTCTCTTACGTGAAAACGGCTAGGTCCATGGAGCTCAAATAGGACTCTAATGAAAGAGAACTAAATGGACTTCAATTCTGAGTATATATTGTCTTGATTGCACATCATCCAGTGCCTCACGAAGCGACCAAAATCTGAAAAAGTCGAAATAAAATTAGACCCTAACTCTTTTTATTCTTTTTTCGGTCTGGACGCTTTAATATTGCAGATATCGCAAAACCACTCGCTATAACTTTTAAAGCACACTTTCAGCTTTCTATTGATATCTCTTTTGTCAATGTGCAATGAATAGTCGCTACGTGCGCTGAACTGACGTTCTGTAGCATTGTTCGCCGCTCACGCTACCATCGATTGACCGCCCGACTCTATACATAGCTATAAGGTTGGATGACACTCTTCCCCGTGATTGTGTATTGAAAATATTTAATCGAAGGGAGAGTGGTAATATAATAATTAGCCAATCCCTTCCCCCGCCAACCAATATCACTGGAGCTCTTTTCACACAAGTCAAAAGCGGTCCAGAATAGTAAACTGAAAATTGTGAGGGAAATATATCCTTTCCTTAAATTCGTTGTTGTCCTATTCTTCATCCGAGCTTATATCATCAACGAAACTTTTACGAGGTGGTTATTGCCGTCTTGGCTACACCTCTGCTGTAAATTCAAATCTGTAACTCGTGTAATAATGTGCAATCTTGGTGTTGTAAAGTTCAATTAGGGATTTATCTCGAGATTCTTATATTTTGTCATTGTCTGCATCAGTCGTGTTAAAAATGTCCACCTTTTCTTGGATTCGGCATTATCAGCGAGGATATGCCAAGGTTTCTTCTTTCCTCTGCTGTACAGGGAATATATAGTGTCACAGCCATTCATGGAGTGTGCAAAATGTATGTGGCTTTTCATATCACCACTGTAATTCTGGAACGGTGTACAATTTCGCTGAGTGTGGTCCGATGTTAGGTATAAGGATTTGCTTAATTTGAAGTTCTAGCACAAGCATTACCAAAATATCACTATCTTAAGCTACGACTGCCACTTTATGTTTACATTTAGATTTCTCTAAAACAGCAGCAACTATTAGCATATCAGCATCTCATTTTGTTTCCTTCACAAAATGAATTTTCAGGTACTGTATCGCTTTGTTCTCTTGGCGCTATTTTAGATAAAATCCGCTTGCCTACATGCAACAATTTTAATAGCCTCTTCAACTATAATATTTGCACAACTTTTGGACTTGAGGTAAGATCAGGACCACTCAGCCACCTATCAGTTCTTGGTACTTCTGGTCAGGTTGAAAAGTAACGGCGGTCGAGCGTGGAACTGACTACCCAACTTCGCTTCCTGCTGTAGATCAACAATATCTGGAGCTCTACTTCCATATCCCTATGCGTCGTTCACGGCGCGTGCGCATTACACAAACATAGGAGATACCCTTTTAGATAGGGTAGTTCCAAATCAGCAGCTCCTTCCATCGTAATGAACCGACGGATAATGCTAGTCTAAAAAACTGCATCCAAAATGCTGACGTGTGGCTGTTGGTTGATAGATCGTTGCATGCATTTTCAAGGACACCAGAGGGGCCCGCAAAACAGTTAGATTTCTGGACATGATCAAACGACACTTGGTTCTTCAGAAACTCCGCGTGCAAAGTTTGTATCTCTTACATTTCAGCTGGGCAAAGATCTTCACACAAGAAAACAGAAGCTGAAATATATCACTTAACTAAGGAAGTGTGCTCTCAGACCTCGTGTATATGGTTCCGATCATTATATGAGCTACAGAGACAATGTAGACTTCGCTCCGCAGATATATCCTATCGCTCTCGTAATGAAATGAGAAAATAGAAAACTCCCAGTTACAAAACAATTTTCTCAGTTACTTCCCTTCGGTGCACACGCGATCATCTCAGTGGCTTTGATGTACAGTAGCTGGCAAAAAGTGCTCTCTGTCAGGTATTACGACAAATGATCAGTAGCGGTTTAAAAGGTATTCAGAGTTCCAGGCTCATGATTGAGGAAGTGTAAAGCATCAATCTATTATATTTCACATGAACGGTCGTTATCAATTGCAATTTTTACGTACCCATTCTACGAGAGACTACAACCAGGTGACTTCCACTTTCCGGAGACTCGCAATATTTCCAAGATCTTTATAGCGACGTCGTTTAGACCTGAACGCTGAGACTCCTATTACCACGTAGTATCTACTTTTCCTTCTCCAGCAATCAGTTCGGCTGAAAGGACTTCAAAATACATTTTAATGGTGTCTTCTAGTCTTTCTCTGGAGAAGTGGCCACACGACACCCTCAGGCTGTGGAACATTCCAAAACTCTGTATTGTCAGAATGTTGAAGTCCGCATGGTCGAACATTTGTTGAACAAAACACCCACGAGTCTTCCGCTTGTTCTCTTGTTCAATCGTGAACACTTTGTATCTTTGAACTTCATGGTACAAAGCTGGAAACAATAGGTTATGTTATGGTGGAAGTTGACGAACAGTTTGGACGCAAAGTGCCGGTGATCCCATACACCGATGCCTTGTAAAATGGGGGTAGTTCCGAACACTGTCTACATGCACTTAAGATAGACTGACCAACAGATGCTAGTTTCAATCTCACTTTTAGATATTATTATTATCTTCAACAAGACTTGAAGTGAGGCTGGTAATATTAATGTAATTAGCCACGATAGTTGATCGACATCTGGGTATGAGTCTCAATCATAAAGCGTTTGTCGTAACAGTACGAATTTTCTCTACAGTCTTGCTCCATATCTTCTCACAATGCTACTGATCAATAAGTACTGTACATCTTCAGAAGTATTCTTCATCCTCGCTATAGTCGGTCGTCCTGGTAAATCAGTGAAATCCTTTGAAAATTGATCCTTTTGCAAACATGCACACTAAGATTGTATTTCAACAAGCCTTTTGGAATTTTTTCTTCACTCATTGATTTTATTAAAATGGTCTGAGAGACTGAATTGGTACTCATCACTATCTTCAAGACATTGGCATAGTAATTTGACACCTTCGCCATCACGAGTACGGCCACGTTTCATAGAGCCAGTTGTGCGCACTTTCTGAGGACAATATAACTTTTCCTGAAAGAAATTTGAACAAGACACTTTTTCAAGAAGTTCTTCAAACCACCAATCAATTCTGGGGTTGCGCCCTTTAAGTGTTGCTGCAGCTTTCTCGCGAATGGTCCTTTAGCGGAAATCCACACATTACGCAGTTTCACAGTGAATGACTGCCGTCGCACGTAACTGAATCAATCAACAGCATGCGTGCACTTGCCTTGTGCAACCTCCAACCGTCACCTCACCTGACAAAAGATATACAAAGAGCAAGAATAAATAGAAATCGCGACCAATGCGATCGCTCGAAATAGCAAAGTTTCTGTTGTCATAACTAAAAAATCTTTTACGTGTGCATAAAATAGTCAAAATCAAATAGCACGTAGGATAAATATTTATTAAGAAAAATCGAGTAAAATTACGAAAACCAAGTGAAACTCTGAAGACAAACACATAACAAAGACAGATTCAGATTTTATCCCAAATTAAAGAAAAATATATTTTAAAAAATCCGCAGTTTCTCTATCTGTGTGTGTGTGTGTTTATGTGGCCAATAATATTTCTATAATGTGTAGG
>JAGDQP010041568.1:4373-16849 GCA_022664845.1 Lepisma saccharinum | reverse complement strand
AACTAAAATTTGGAAAAATGATTTCACTCTTGAGATTCATTTAGCAGGATATAATTCCTGGTATACGGAAAATACGCTTACGAAAGCAGACGTGTTATGGTATTTACTAAACAAGGGTTACAGGTCAATGTTCCTGAATTGACATTTAAAGGTGCTTAAGGAATGAGCTTGTGCATCATCAGCTGTACAGAAGATAAGATAAGATAAAATGAATTTTATGGGCGGTAACAGCACCTGTACAGAAGAGTGTGACGTGATAGCTGTATATCGCTCACCTAACTCTGATGTAACAAAATGTCTTGACTCATTGAATACTGAACTTGAAACAATAAAAACAACACCGTCTTTACTAGCAGGTGATATAAACATAAATATATTGGAAGAAAAATATGATGTCACTGTAGAAAGTTACTTAGACATGCTGTATGTTTATGGATACGTTTCATGTGTAAATAAACATAACAGAGTTACTGAAGTATCAAAATATTTTATAGATCATATATTTATAAAACTCATCCGATTACTAAACATTACTTCAGCTATAATGAGAGCAAGTATCATGGACCAATATTTAATTATTTTAAATTTCCCCATGGTAGTAGAAAATACGATATTAAGCAAAATTGTAAAACTTTTGTGAATTACGTCATGTTAAGAAAACAATTAGAGTAAATAAACTGGAATGATGTTGTAGGAAGTCAATGTGTAAATACAGTAATAAATAACTTTATTAAAAGTATGCAAAATAGGATAAATAAGGTAACACAGGTTAAAACCTCAAATGTTAGTAGTAAATTTAGGAAATTTAAACCATAGATTACAAATGGACTTATAACTTCCATACGTGAAAAAAATAGATTAAGTCGCTTAGTATTACGACATAAAATAATACAGATTTAAAGAAATATTTTAAGAGTTATCGCAATAAATTAACTCGATTGATAAAGAAGGTCAAAACAATATTATAGAAAGCAAACATTGGACTGTAAGAATAATACACGCTTTTATGGAATGTTATTGCAGATAATACCGACCACAATAATAAAACCGGTACAGAAATTGAATAACTTATTACAAATGAAAGATTGTTAACAGTTAATGAAAATCCTCAACTAATTGCTAACACTTTGCACAAACGTTTTATTAACGTTGTAAAACAAATTAGTTGATGATCTTGGAATAACTACTAAAAGTGTGATAACAAACCAGTCAGTCAAAAATTAAAACTCACTGTTTCATACGCCTATTATTAGACACGAAATTGAATCTTTTATAAATAATTTGAAGTCTAATACCTCACCTCGTATTGATGAAACCACCGCAGATGTATTAAAGTGTACAAAAGACTTCGTTGTTGAGCCATTATGTCATATATTTAATTTGAGTTAAGAAAAGGGCGTATTTCCTGATGCTTTTAAATTCGCAATAGTAAAACCTATATAAAAAAGGTTCAAACACTGATGTCAATAACTATTGGCCAATTTCTTTGTTAAGTAACTGCTCTAAACTCTTAGAAAAATGCATTAAAAAGGTTGGTTGCATTTCTACATGAAATTTATATATTTTTCAAATAATTAATAGGGGTTCAGAACAGGAATGAGCACATATTCTGTATTTAAACTAACTGAAACACTTTGTAGAAGTTTAGACGTTAGTGAAAAGGTAATTACAATATTCGTGGATTTGCCCAAAACCTTTTAATATAATATATCATAAAATTCTATTGCAGAAGCTTGAAATTTGTGGAGTACAATGTGTATCGCTGAAGTGTTTTCAGAGTTACTTACAAAACAGACAGCAAACTGTTAAAATTAGTGTAACAATGATTAACTTCATGCATGCTAAATTAGGAGCACCTCAGGGAACAGTATTAGGCCCCGTTTTATTTTTTATATATATAAATGATTAATGTAATTTATAAGTAAGAGGGCACACACAATCGTTTGCTGATGATACTACTTCAACTATTACATAGAAAACATTGCTAGAAACATTCGAAACGGTAGAAATTGAACTAAAAAAATACGTTCTTGGTTAAATGCTCACTTACTGATTCAAAATACACATAAAACCAAATATATAACTTTCTCGCACACACTTCTTGGACAACCTACGAATGAAGAATTAATATTTCATCAATGTAATGTGAAAGCAAACTATTTTTTGTATATATCTCATTAGAGAAAAAAGTGTTAATTATCTAGGGGATTTAATTGACAATAATCTAAAATGGAATTTACGTATATTGCGCATGAGGAATACATTAAGAAAAAAACATCTTATAGATTTGTTCTTCTTAGAGAAATTCTTGATAACAAGTCATTACGTAAGGTGTATTTTGCTTTTACACAGAGTTTATTAGAATACTGTATACTAAGTTGGGCTGCAACATACACTTCTCACATGAAACCTCTTGTAACCCAACAAAACAATATTTTGAGACTATGTTCATTTAGAAAATTTGATTCTGATGTTAAATGGTATAACGATTTTGATGTATTACCAACCACTAGATTATATTTAAATAATGTATTGATGTATATTAGAATAATATAAACAAATCTGAACAAGTTATGTCAGGAGTATGAAACCAGAAGTGTCACAAATGAGAAACCATCAGAGCTAACACAGCATCAACACACCACCAAACTTGACCATAAAACACCTACAGTATATATTAGAATAGAAAAACAAACAAACCGGTTTAAAAAACTAGTTTTGTGTTGGTTAGAAAGTCTAAATGACAACGGCGACTGCAAAATCACAAGAGGCAAAAGAAGCGACGCGCAAAAACCACGACGCACAAAAACAGCGACAGACATAAACTGCGACGTACTAAAACCGAGCGACGTACCAAAACCGCAACTCAAAATACAGCGAAATACAAAAACTACGATGCGCAAAAACAGTGACGCAAAAAAACACCGACAACCAAAAGTCGCAGCAGGGAAAAACAAAAACATACAAAAACAGGGACCGGTAAAAATCTGCAAAAGGCAATACACCGACCCCGCAAAAAAGACTAGTAATAACCACGACGTCAAAATCACGGCTCACGAAACATCGACCCAACACCTAAACACACCGAAACAGCGACGTACGGAAAACAACGGCAGGCAAAAACAGCGGAGATAATAACTGCGACAGACAATACAGCGACCCAAAAACTGCGACGTCAAAATCGCGGTTCATAAAAGCCCGACGCACCGAAACAGCGACGTAGGAAAACAGCGGCAGACGAAAACAGCGACGACAAAAGCCGCGATGCACAAAAATTGCAAGAACCAAAAACCGCGACAGGCATAAACAGCGACCCGACAAAAACAATAGACCAAAACCACGATGGCCAAACGACGGCGACAGACAAAAACCGCGACGCACGTAAACAGCGACAGTCAGAAACAGCTACTAAAAATCCTTCACGCGCAAAAAGAGAGACAGGCAAAAACGGCGACCCAGAAAACCTCGAAGTAGCAAAACAGCTGCAGCCAAAAACAGCCACAGATAAATAATGTGACAGTCAAAAACCTCGACGTACAGAAACACCGTCAGACGAAAACTACAATGGCAGAAGGACGACCAAAAAATGCGCCTACGTCATAATCTAAAAATCTTCCGTCATGGACAGAATTCATCTATCGTTCTTTGAAAAATTAGTGATACTCCAAATGTTAATGGAAAAAATGACTAAACGCCAGACCACTTCAAGTGATTGGCACATCTTTACAGTTAAAAATGCACTTGAATGTCCAGTAGGTGTCTTCTTTGTCTCATTAGAATAGATTATATTTAACTTTAAACTATATTTCTTTTATAACGTTTTCGGAATTTATAAATTTGCAAGGCATTCAACTACAATATTCGTTGAAAGTTTTTAAGATATGGAAAAGAGTATAATTGCAGATAATTTCGCGTAAAAAAGAGTATAGAACATTTTAGCATATAAAAGAGTATAATAATCTTAAAAGAGTATGTCTGGTAACCCTAGTGCATTTGAACCTCCAAAAAGTATAATACTCTTAGAAAGATTATGTCTGGTCACAATAATTTTGGCCCTTCTTTCGAAATTTCAAACTTGTTTTATGTCCCTAAATGCCACAAAAACCTTGTCTTACGATTCAGTATTTTTAGTTTCCGAGGCCCGTCTACAGAAAACCTCGGGCGTTTATTGAGTGTCTTCATTTATCTTATGAGTTCGCTTTACGTAAAGTTTAGCCCTTTTACAAAATTTGGGGAGATTATACTGGCCGCAACTCTCGGTGTGATGTGTAAGATAAAATAATTCTCAAGTCAACTGTCGAGTCACAACAGATGGAGGGGGTAAAAATAGTTTTGCTACATTAACAACTGGGATCGTTGGGGACGGGCAAATGTACACTATTTTTCCTGTTATGTCGAATAACGTTTCTGCCAAGTTTGTTGCGCGTAGGCTAAATGCCACGACATAGGAACAATTTGAGAAATTATTGTTTAGAAAAAGTTGCCAACACTGGAAGGTGCAGTGCTTGGCGACAGGAATACCCACAGTAATTTTATTATGTCGAATAATGCTTATGATACGTCTAACATTATGGAAATAATTAGATTTTTCTTTTTTAGAAAATATATTGACAACACTAACAACTGCGGTGCTTGGGGACAGTAATATCAACAGTATTTTCCTACTGCATTGAATAATGTTTATGCCAATTTTGGTGCAGAATAGTCTGACGTGATTTAAATATTTCGATAAACTGTATTTCAAACGCTGACCGGCTGTACCATTCAAAACGACTTCGGCAGCTCAGCTCTAAGTTAGTCCAGCCAAAACCTTTCAAATGACATCCCAACGATCTCTCTATACATTTTGGCTCCTGAGACTAACTTTTTTGTATACGGACGGACGAAAGGAGTAAGCAGGTTATAGGGTCCCTTCTTGTTAGCTACACTATTAAGGGAGCTAAAAAGGTTTAGGATTAAATAACATCATATGGCAATAAAATAATTCAAATTTATTGTGAAATCGGTAATAAATAAAATCGGTGCCAAAGTTGATCCTGACACGATTTTGTCTGTGCTCCCGTTAAGAACAATGGTTAATTACTGAAACTCATCCAGGAAAGGTGTGAAGAGTAGTTCTATAGTACCGGTATAGAATTTTTACACACACATAGATATTTTCATTGAGACTTTACGCAATAGAATCACGAAATAGAATGAGGAAGCTTGAATGAATTGAAAAATAGAAATTAAAGCTGCTTTGAAGATTCAATAAAAATAAGTTTAACTATTCTCTGCTCCAGCCTTTATCGAAGTAATTAACACTGGTACGGTACCAAACTTAGTATAATTGTTATTCAACATAATAAAAGATACTGTAGATGTCCCAATCTCCAAGCATCCCGCTGTCAGTGTTGTAAAATAGTGTCCAAAAATATCGTATGATCCACAAGGTGTAGTGAAGTAGTTGTAATGTCGTTGGAGGAGTCTTGGCTTGACTAGCTCAGCCTCCAGGACATCATGATTAGGCGTCGCAATTACCAGTGTTCCCAACCATTTTAAAAATTCAATATTCACTTTTTCAATTTATTTCAGTATCGTTAGACTTATCCACACCAAACATCACATAAACTATTCGACACAGTTGAAATGTACTATTGGCTTTCCTGTCCTTATGTACTCTAGTAGTCAGTGTTGCCGACCTGTTTTATAAAAATGAATGTTTGTGTGCCTGAAATGCTGTCAAAAGACGGGATCCTAGGCGATTGTCAGTAGAATCGCAGCGCTAACTTGTTTTATTCCGTGACAGACTAAACCAGGATGCGTGACCTCCATGAAGCTGCAGCCGCAAGAACTGCACAAACAACCGAAAGTAGTGCAATCCACAAAAAGTTTCGTTTGTGCTCAATTCGTCGCAAAATTATGTGACAATCAATTTTGGGGGTCAGCTTCAAGGTTAAAATTGCCGAAAGTGCGACCTTCGAAACAAAGTTTGTGCTTCTTTTGTGCCTGATAATGCCGTAGAAAGTTTCCCTTTTGCTCAATTCTTCACAAACGTTTGAGATATTTAATTCCTTTGTGGTGGGGACAAGTTTCACTCTCGAAATTAAAAAAAAATCAATCTTGAACCCGAACTAACAGTGTAATTTCAAAATGACATTGGCGCCAATCGTTTGTGCTGGATTGCGCAGTCGAAATGTTCATTTGTCTTCAATTTGTCATAAGGGCATTTCTTTCCCGCTCGAAATATTTAAATTTTGGAACTGAATGGGTACCAATCGTGCGTGTTGAACAGTAGAACAGAAAGTTTCGTTTATCCTCAATTAGCCGCAAAGATTTCAGGCATTCTATTGTTAGAAGAAGGACTTCAATGTCAAATTAGCTGAATATACAAATTTGAAATCGAAATTCATGACAATTGTTTGTACATCATTCCTGCTGAACATTGCCACAAAAATTTCCGTTTGTGCTCAAATCGTGCCAAAACTTTTCCACACTCAATTGTGGCCTTAGCTTTACATTTAAATTGGTTGAAAATATATATTTCGAAACTTAATTCATGTTAATCGTTTGCGCTTCACTTCTGCTAGATTATGCCACAACAACTTAGTTTAAGTTCAGTTTGCCGTAACATTATAAGACAGTTAATATGAGAGGTAAGAGATTCACGCTCAAATTCGTCAAAAATGTTAATTTCAAAACATTTACGCCGATTGTTTCTGCCTGATTGTGCCTAAGGAACATTCATTTGTGTTCAATTCGTTAAGTTCCTTTGGTGTAGGTAGCTTTACTTTTGTTTGTCACGGTTTTGTTTGTCGTAGATTTTGTGCTTCGTAACTTTTATGCCTTTGTTTTGTGCGTCACTCTTCAGATATCGTGGTTTGCATGTCGTTGTTTTCGCCTGTCGCGGCTTGCGCGTCGCTGATTTCAGCGCCGCGCTTTTTGTTTATTGCTATTTTTGCGTGTCGCGTTTTTTGGATATCGCTGTTTTCTGAGTAGCGGCTTTTGCCAGTATCGGTTTTTGTGAGTCGGGGTTATTGTCTGTCGCAGTTTTTACGCGTCGCGGCCTTCGACTGTCGCGGTGTTTGTAGTCGCTATTTTTACCAGTCGCTCGTTTATGTGTCGTAGCTTTTCCCCTGTCGCGGTATTTGGGTCACTGACTTGTCTGTCGCGGTTTGTGTATGTCGCTGATTTTGTCTGTCGTGTTTTTTGCGCGTCACGGTTTTGGTTCACTGGTTTGTTTGACGCGCTTTTTTGCTGCGTTTACGGGCCTTGGTTTTTCGGTCCCTGCTTTGTGGTCGCGATTTTCCTGTGTTGTTCTTTTCATACGAAGCGGTTTTTCCCTTTCGCGGTTTTTACTTGTCGAGGTTTTTGTCTGTCGAGGTTTTCTGCTTTGCTCTTTTCGCCTTTAGCTGTTGTTTGTGTCGCAGCTCTTTCCCTGTCGCGGTTTTTTGTTCACGTTTTTATGTGTCACGCTTTGTGTATGTTTTTTTCTGCTGCAGTAGTTTTAGGCGTCGCTGTTTTTATGCTATTTTTATACCGCTGTATTGTGTGTCGCTGTTTTTGTACATCGCTCTTTTCCCTCGTTGTTGATTTTGTTCGTCGGTGATTTAACCGTCGCTGTATTTGTAGTCGCGCTTTTTGTCGTACAACCACAGTGTGTATGCCTGATTCACGATTGCTAACTCGTACCCTGACCACGCACAGGCTCACCTTCAAATCGGCTGAAATGTTGAAGGAAATTCATTTCAGAATAAATAAGATAAATTATTGTGCAGTTTAACGTGTACAATGGATATCTATCCAAAAAAGGCCTTCACCCTAAAATAAACAACTTCGGAAAAAGTGCTTATGTGACACATGCCAGAAGCCATATGTATTACAGTCAGGATTGGTGCATGCCTTTCTCCGGAAAGAAGTTCGTTGTTCGAATGAACCCGAATAAGTAAACATACTTCGATTTTCCATTATCTTCCATGGGATGAACTTGGAGTTAACAACAATTGCGCTCAACATATTCTCTGCTGGGGAACCTCTCAAATAAAAGTTACCGTTCATAAAGCAGAAACACATGTACCTAGTAACAGTTAGTGAGAATTATGTGGCACAAAACTTCAGTATTCAACACATACATATCTATTAGGTGAAATAAAGTTATCCAGAATGTTATGCTTGTTTGTCGTGTTATCTACTCTCCTTCCAACCAGCACTTCTACAAATTATAATTTTTAAAAAATGGTATATTTGGTGGCGGGAAGATCTAAAGTCTAAACTGTGCAAACAATATCATCCTACAGTTCTTACCAAGAGAATTCCCACGAAGATAAACGTCATTGAGATCAAATAGGCTTTGTACTAAATTTAAACTAACCATCTTCAACAGGGAAGATCAAATATAGTCTCTCTATGGAACTATATTGCATTGTTGCTACTGAAGTTTAAATTACAGTATTGCAACAATGATATTAAATTACGGTATTAGAGTAAATAAAATACACCATGTCTTGTTTTTGATGTGAAACATCTTTGGACAGTGGCGAATCATATAGGCATAAAGATTTCGCAAGTGTACACGGTCCCATATTTGAGGCCAGTAAATATTAAAATATTAAGGAATAAATTCCACAATTTATTTTTTTTCCAATCCCTATATTGTTACATTTATTTGTTTGAAATCATTTGAGTTAAAGTTAACTGTTGACAGGTGTATTCAATTTCACATTGTTGGAAGAAGTACGCATTTAAAAAACATTTACTATTTTGACTTTGGAACAGGTTATCTATCGTCAGATAGTGCATGCCCTTTTTCTCATGTCTATACGCCATTTAGTGTACTTTGCATGCTAAACCGTATTAAACGATGTGAAATAGCAATGTAAGAATTGTCTGTGGTTCTCAACAGGTGTGTCGCGAAATACTATTGTGCTGCGAGATTTGCTAGGTGTCCCGCGAAACTTCTGATTTTCTGATAAAAGTAATTCAAATAAGTTCACTCAATATATGTTTTGAAAAAGAGAGAAGAAAAAATAATAAGCTTAAAAGTATTTATTTTACAGCTAAAATACTGTTTTGTTTATTCCTTACAATAACAGCAAAAGATCAGTGACTAAGACTCCCGCATATTTGTTAACTTGTACGTTAGTGTCACTAGAAATGATAGTGTGCCGCAAATGAAAAGTTCATTTGAACCACTGGTAGAAAGATATGTCGAACTTCAAGATGACAGACGATGAGTGGTAGTTACAACCAACCCCAACACTTCAGTCTGATTAATGGTTTCTTAATGAGAATTTAGTGTTTTCCAATGGCTGCGGTCTCTTGCTTTATTTATCGATTATGAAATTTGAAGTGATTCTTTCACTAGTACATGTCATAGACATTAATTTATTTTCGGTTTCATCTCCAGAAACTATACAACTACCCAAACTTTAATGTATGTTGGGTTGATTATTATTATGATCATTTGCTTCAACTTTTCCACGAAACTATTCTTGTAATTGAGTGCGAATTATGGATCTAGATACCCTTCAATCGTAAATAAATTAATAAAGAACTACCTGAGTTCATGTTTATGTTCTTAATTTCCACATGTCAATATTCATCTTCCTCTCCTCCTGTATGTAATTCCTCCTGTCATATTGCGGAATGTCCACGACCACAGCTTTTATTAGCTACTCTTATACTTCCTAGGCTCTAAATGTATTTTGTTTCTTTTAAAATATATAAAATATTTTTTAATTCTCTTATATTGTTAAGAGCACTAATAATTTACCAAACGAATGTCTGTCTCCTGGATTAAGATATTTGGCTCTTTCGTTTGACAATTTGTCAGTTTATTTCGATGATATCACTTTTTTGCGTTTCGACGCTGTTTCGAGCGTTTGACGATATGATCTGGTCCTTTATCTTCTTGAAGATCACTAGGAAAGTTTCAGGGAAACAAGGGCTTCGTGGTAGACCTAGAGTTCTGTTGTTGCTTTTGCTATAGTAGTTCAGAATTTTTTAGTATATCCAATTGTTTTGGTCAGTTGGTCCTTGCATTGGTTTTCATTTCGATCTACTATCAGTGTCCGTTAATGCAGTGTAAAATGCTTTTTGTATAAGAAGTATCAAGCGGAGATTTTACTCATGCTACACATAATAATTTTATTATTATGTGTTAGGGAGAGCCTACTAAATGGGTCCTGAAAATTGGTCTTCCTTAGAATCTGAAAAGTCACCTCCATTTTTTCCCGAACACTCACACTAATTGCTGTGGAATCCAGTGTGTGGTACACTGTCACACGTAGTGCAACCTAGTGAAAAGAGCAAAGCTCAACGATAGTAAATTGTGGCTTTTGTATTTAGTGTGATTTACCCGTACAGAGGATCAACTTTACAATTTTAAATGGAAAGTGGGGTAAGTTTTTACTTCTTTGGAACATGAAGGGAAAAGTGAACAATTTTTAGAGGAAACATAATGTAATACTCCCTACGGTTTTGCAGCTACAACAGCCAATTATTATTGGAACGATAGTATGGCATGTCAAACTATCACCTCAAATAACTCAGTTCCTATTTCACCTAGATATTTCAAATGAAAAAGTCGATTACTAAGTTGCATATGGCAAATCCAATGTTACTATTTTTAGTGTCAGTGGCGGACCGGTAATAGCCTTACCGGGGGTCAACTTTAAAATTTTAAATTGAAAATGGGATAACTTTTAACTTCTTTGGAACAAGAACTGAAATTCGAACAACTTTCAAGTGAAACATAATCTAATATTTTCTATGGCTTTGCGCATATAATATAGGTCAAATATAAATTTTCTCCTCCAACTTGGGCCATAACTGAATTTCGATCATCCACCTATCGAAATTAAATAAACGATTAATAAGTGGTGAGCAAGACAAGCAAAACTTGTAATTTGAATCAAAAAATGCACAATGTATCACACCTTCACTTGAAAGGATAGCTGCTGCTGAGTGTTTTGTAAGCAGTAATTATTAATTTTAATAATGAACCGTCGTTTTCTAGGTTTAATGAAATCGCATCATATAAAAACTACAGCAAACCTTGTTTCCACGAGGAAAATTAAGGCTGCTTGAGGGTGGAGCCCGCCTTGCTTCCCGTCGAAATTCTTTTTACGCAATCAGTAAAAATAATGTTCGATAGGATAGAATGTTTTGAAATTGCATTTAATTCATTAAACCATTGAACCGGGTCTTCCAGAAGTAATGAGAAATGAGTTTTACAGCGATCGAACTATTGTAACAGTTCTTTACTTAATGGTCAACGTTCTGTAATAAGCGTAAAACTTAAAACCTTATCTTTAAGTGGGCCAGTCTAGTAGCTTTGGACTTCGGCCCGTCACGATTCGCCCTTTAGCTAATAAAATCATTAGAGTTGGAAGAAGAGAAGGCGTAAGAAAACAGATGATAAACCCAAAACAGCCACGCATATCTGGCAATTTACAAGGAACAACGTGAGCTTACTCAGATGGCAAGGGGAAAGTTTTTGCTGAGCCAACGGTCCTAGTTTTCCTACGATGCCAAAGGTGGATGTTATTAAAGTTGGCTTGTCACCAAGCCAACGGTGGCTCATTCTACAAGGAAGACGATGTTCGAACAAAATCCATGATATGATAAGTTATAATATGTATAATCATTGTTGAAATCATTTCATTGTTCTTGTGCCCATAACAATGAAGCTCTTTCAACAGTGAAGAAGAAAATGGAAAATAGGTACGGATACAACTTTTGAATTAGATATGAACTTTCTTCCCTGAAAGTTTGAACTCTCTACGCTTGAATTTGTAGGAGTAGCATTGAAATTTCGTGGAACGATAAGAATACATTAGGCATATACGGAGATAGTGCTTCCATCTCTTGTCGGAAATCTTGGCTTTACATTACCTTTTATAAATGCTGATAAACATAAGGATGGTTTTCTTGCAAATGTGTTATTTGTGCATGGTATATAACAAGCTTTGTTGTGATTGTTATAAGCAAGGCAATTTACAATCATTCATTTTATTAATTGATATGCGAGTTCCAGTTTTCTTCGCTAAAATCACAATAAAATAAATAATTTTAAAAATATATATGTAAGGCATCCACAGTAGCAACGACGAAAGGACAAAAAGCCTGGGGTCTACAATAGTTCAGTTTAAATAGCCGGGGTGAGGAGTTAAGTTTATGACGTCTATATAGAATAAGGATACTAATAAATATTGGTTGCTAAATTAGATAGGGAGTCCGTTTCAAGACACCCGTAGCGCCATCCCTGACCCACAGTAATATTAATTATATGTGTTCGTAATTCTAGTACTTCCACAATTATCATATAATATTTTGCCAGTTAAAATATTACTCTCTTCGCATTAAAATGTTTAAACTGCTGCTAGAACTGTTTAAATTTCTGCTGACTAAAACAAAATAGTGCCGTTCGATGATCACTTGTCAGTATTTTCACCTCTTATTTGAGCGCACTACCGTTTTAAACAAATTACGAAGCT
>JAGDQP010041567.1:0-16849 GCA_022664845.1 Lepisma saccharinum | reverse complement strand
TTAAAGGGAATTTACCTTAATAGTCGACGCAGATTTTCTGAAAAGTTGACTCCTGTTAGCAAATCATGTAACAATTGGCCATACATTATTTCTATAGGGTGGCCAAATTAAAACTGTCCCGGAAAAGTGTCTTTGGAAGTTCGTGAAAATGTAATCAAAACAGCAAAAAGATCATTAGAAATTGGGACAGGGACTTTCATGTTGGATAAAGACTTTGTTCGGCTCCAAGAAATCCTTCTGTATGTTACTCGATGTTTCTATCACAAGATAGAAGCGATTCTGATATTTTTGCCGCGTTAGAAATCGTTTTTTTCTATCATCTCATCCTCTAAATTTTGTTCTAATGTAGATTCTAGTACCTCTTTCTCTGTCAATTTATTATAAATGTTATATGTTATTAACACTGGTTTCCTCTTTTCTGCTCAATGCAAGTAAATTAATGTTTGACCTCGAGTTCGTAAGCTTCTCCAATTCTCATTGGTTTTCTCCTACCACTACACTTCCGTAGTCCCATCTTGGTTTGCCCCGTGTTTCCTTGGATCGACGACTTTAGCGAAATTCTCGTGTAGTTTGCTGATGGATTGTGCCTGTCCTGCCTTCACAAAGACAATTGATTTCAACTTAGCGCTGGTAATTTCTATCTGTTGTGTTCGGATTGATTTTTTTGCTTTTAGAATTTCAGTAAAGCTGACTTCTTTTCCTTCTATTTATGTCTTTATTAGTTAAATCTTACAGTTCGCTTTTAGTTACCCTTAAGGCCGGTCTCACTTGGATATATTTCTCTCTAAGTTGTTTGAGTATTTCTCTCTAATTTGTTCGAGTTCTCTCTAAACTGTTTCCTTATGCTCTTCTCGTAATATTCTTTCCTCCTTCTCGTAGGTCTCTATTTTTTCTTATTAAGACCATGACTTTTGTCGTTATATTATTTTCTGCTCATAGCTGTCTGCCTACATTCTCAGCTTTGTGTTTTTCATCTCAACATCAATATTTCCTTCCGATCTAGCACTTGTGAGCATCATGTCTGTGTTTTCCTTTTGATATGGTAAAGTACTAGTTAAATGATATATGCATCATTATTTAGCAATATAATTATGTGTGTTAGTGCAACATTAACTCAATGTGTACTAAACAAATTAAAGTCGGATGACAATTGAATATTCATAGAATAACCGATGATCATATACAAATTATAGGTATATTTTATACAGTAATCCAACCGAATCTAAGTAGACGATAACTGCAAATTGAGTTTGGATATTTATGTTTACGGTAAGCTTTCAGTTTAATAAATACTTTATACGCATGACTACACTAACACCATTCTTAGTTGCTCACTTTCTTTTCCCGATCGTCTAATATTACTGTATTTTCTTCGACTTCCATAATTTTTCCTTCAAGTTTTGAAATGTTCTTAACCCAGTTTTAGGACCGTTTGAAACGAAAGAATTTATGCTACGATAAATTGTAGCGACAGCAGTAGTGCCAGCGCGTAAAAGCAAGAATGCTACAATAGAGCAGGATGATTTTGTATAAATCCATAACAGTTTCGCTTGTCATACAGACATTATTGCTAGAGCTAAGTTTTACCGTAGCATAAATGCTTTCGTGTCAAGCAAACCTAACAGTTGGAGCTGAATTTATCTGATTGTTTGTCGTCTTACCTTCGTTGCAGTTGCCATATTTTTATTTATGTCGACTTCAGGAGCCAAGTGACATTGACGAATAAACAAAACTTTCCAAGAAATCTTTTATATATAACCCAAAATATATTTCACACAAAATTGTCACTTTTGTATATGAACACACTCAAGTAAATTGTTGTTTGTACAAAATAAAAAAGTTTTATGTTCCATATATTGTGGGCTATATATAAAATATTACCTCGAACTTTTTAGATCGTCATTGTCACTTGTGTGTCTTGCATTGTGGACTCCTCATATGCAAAATCATCATTGGTTATTTGAATCTGTTCTTCCTTCTCTTCGCCATCCATTCCATTATTGTCTGCTTCATCTTCATCTCTTTTTATTTCGCTAGTCGTTCATAATGTTGATATTTTCTGTGTCCTTTCGAGGATTCCTGATTTGGCACTTTTTGTGTATTGATTTACGTGTGTTTTTCTACTTACTCTTGTTCTGTCGTCTGATCCTTGCCCTTCTCTTCTCGTTTCTGTTTTCTTATTTTTTATTCCTTTCTTCCTGCTTTCTCTTAGTTCTTGGAGCTGGTGTAAGTGCTTCTTTTACCTGCGTTCCTTTCTATTCCTGCAGTATTTTTTCTAGTTGCTCTGTTAACATCTCGCATTGACGAGAGGATCGTCTCTCGTCCTGCGACATATCCAAATTCGCTCCGAATCCGAATTAGAGTTTTTTGCTACTTCTTAAGTAACTATGGATTTGATCTTTAACTTTATACTTCAATGGCTTCGATAAAGTCGGGTGAATACTGTTTGGTCGGAAATCTTTTGGACTAGTCACAGTGCTAGTTTTAGGCAAAGGACGTACCTTTGCCAGTTTCCAATTTGTTGGGAATGTTCCATAATTGATTGAAATATTATAGATTTCAGTTACATAAACCCAGGATATGAGGGAGGATTATTTTCAAAAATTATCCTGAAATTTGGTCGGCGCCACTGCATTTGACTTTATTTTCATTATTGTCTTTTTGATATGACTAAGACCTTTTGATACACTTAAACATTAAATTTAGCCCTTTCATCTGGCGACTAAGATTATGATAGTATTTGTTTTAACGAAGTCATCCCAGAGAAATGACGGTTTGAATAGTCTAATGAATAGTATTGAGTCAGCCGACGTCCAATTTGCGTCCAATTCCAAGCATACGTAATTTATTCCAAAGTGCACGAGAGTTATCACTTGTATTGAGTAAAACAGATGCAAAATACTTCTTGGTGTTCCTGACAGCCTGATTGCAACGATTTCTAAGACACTGATATCGCACAAAACTAGTGTGCATTGTCCGAACACAATTCTTTTTGGAATTTCCTATGCGCGGAGTCTCTTTCGGTCACTAATGGCAAAATGTCTTGTGTAATTCAAGATGCTGGTGTTCTTGTAACTCGCTTCTTCTTCATGGAGGTATGTTTATTGAATAACTGTAAAATTAAATAATTTCGAGCATGCAGTCAGTCACTATAAGAAGTAAATTATTTTTATAGTGTACCATTCCATGTTAGCCGAATCGTGATTCAGGGCCGTTAGATTCATGCTTTTGAAATCCTGGTAAGTCGCCAAACGAAGTTTAGATTTATTCAATCGAAGCTAATGTGTAGCAAATATAAAATGAGATACCAGTGGCGCTACGTTGTCCGTGCCTAGTTACACGTTCACGATTTGTTGATAAAATCGGATCCAACCAGATATGATTTGATGGTGTGTGATATGGAGGTTTAAGTTCACATATGCTAAGATTAAAAGGTGATAGGTTGTTACGGAATTTTTGTTTGGGGTTTAGCCAACAATAAATCATCCACCAAAATTATATGTTCATATGCTTCAATTAGCTTGTCAAGTTGATCCTCAAAACCAATAAAACATGCCCAGTGAGTGGTAATCAACAATCACAATCAAATTGCAATCACAGTACTTTTGTAACATTGTTTGATAAGTTCTACAAAAAAATCTTGTTTTTATTCATCAATAGCAACGTGTTTCCATTGTTTCTTCGACGAGGGATCGCTGTTTAAATTTTAGAGGTAGCCACTACTGTGATTACTTAGGTGCAGAGTTTTGGCCATAAAATTGAAGTAGCTTTTAACGTAAGGAAGTTACTTAATGTGTTTCACTCTTTTTACACGCTACATATTTCAAAGATTTTCGTAAATTGATAGTGTCCCATATTTTCACATTTGAAATATAACAACCCTACTTATGAGTCCAGAGAAACTGATTCTTTATGATTCTCAATTACAGTGTGTGATACACAACTCTTTTGAACTTGATTCTTTTTATAATCTAGAATGAGAGAACCACAAGGGTAGCCCTCGAGGACAACCTGTGGTCCGCAGACCATAGTTTGCGGAACGCTGCTTTAAGCAATATCATGCGCATTCGTTACACAATTGTGGAATACGCATTTTCGGAAATAGCTGGTTTGAAATCTTTCAAGATACCATTGCGCCTCAGCTTTATGGCTCCATTATTATAATAGTTAGCAACGGAATCCACTAATGTAACAGCAGATAGCATGTTAGCTTGTATCAAGGTTGTCAGTTACTTGTTTGAGTTTGTCAAACTTGATATTATGTAACAAGCGTCATAAAAGCATGAAATAAAATTGGTGGAACAACATAAATTGCTACATTACTTTTGCTTGCTCGTATAACTGGCCTGGTTCCAGTCCAAGTTTGAAATTCAGCTAATAAAGCAGGATGATGAACATCCTCAGGAACGACAAAGAAATATTCACGCGTTACAATAATACCATGAAAGTTGGAAAGCACTAAATCTAATGTTTTACCATATTTGCTTTTAACACTGTTGAGAGATTCTAAACTGTGAAATTTCATCACGTTATATCAATCGTGGCAGATTGCTGTTGCGTTAAGAAAATGAAAATCAGTTTTTGTCATTTCCTGAATATTATAGTCGCCAATTAGGAAAATGACGCTTTCTGGACTATATAAAATCAAAATAAAGTTGGTATACTGAAATAGGAGACGCAAGTACAATATTGACAAGACACACAAATATACAAGTAATATAATTTACAAAAAGATTCGATTAGGATAAAATTTATACCCAGCATATCAGGGGAAGAAACTCTCTGAACCCGTTTTTTTTTTATTTGTAGCCAACAAAACGCCACAACCTGACTTTCGTTTCGGAAGAAAGTAGATTTCTAATATTTCTTAAAACTACATATCTTGAAAAAATCTGCGTAATTTTACTACATCTGTTATCAGGGAGCAGAAAATAGCATGCTTTTCTCATTATGTTAACAAGAACCCAAATTCTGAATGCACATGGAATCAATTGCGCGAAATTGGTCTCGGTTAAAGTAGTACACACGCTTACGAAGCAGAAGTACTGCAGACAGTGAAGGATATTACATCAAATTGTGCTTGACGGAATCACAATGAAAAAAAATGTTAAAATTAGCTTTACCTTTTATCCTGTCTTCTCCTACACACATTATAAATTTCTCTATCAGTAGGGACTCTTTCCCGCGCACAAGGAGTGGCAAGGATAATTCCCCTACCAAAGAAGTAAAAGATCATCTCTTCCAATTACTTATGCCCAATCAGTATTCTCCCTATAATGGCCAAAGTACTAGAGAAAATTGTCCATAACCAATTGATTCCTTACATCTCAAATAACGGTATCTTGCCCCCGTTCAATCAGGCTTTCATAAAATGTACAGTATAACAACAGCTATACTCCAGGCAAGTGATGAAATTGTACGTTCCGTTAATATTAATTAATTCACATATTGTAATTTTAACACTACTTGATCTAACAAAAGCATTTGATTTAGTGCAATATTATATCTTATTAACTAAGATGAAATATGATAACTTCACCGATTCTTCTATTAAGTGGTTTAAATCTTACCTATCCATCATTCAGAGCGTAAACCTTACCTAACAACATGGGTGTTAAAACATTGTGGATACTAAGATATCTTCAATGCCAACAGTAGAAGCTGGGGTACCTCAAGGCTCTATATTAGGTCCGTTACTGTTTTCCTTGTATTTAGCTGACAATGTGACAGTAATCAAACATTCGAAGTTCCATTTTTATGCAGACGATACTCAACTATTGATTTTAGGCTCACCCAGTCTGATTCAAAATAAAGTTAATCTTTCAAATTGTGACTTTTGAGCGACTGACAAATGGTGCAAACAGTACGGCTTAGTAATTAATCCTAACAAGTGTAACTACACTGGAAATAATCCGAAAACTCTAACTCTCCATAACTTAGATGTAAACATTCTTAATCTTTCCATATCATATTCTAAAATAGTGGCAAATCTTGGACTCAATATCGATGACACCCTCAATGGAAATGACCACATAACCAAAATCTGTACAAAAGGTTTTTACATAATTAGATTTTTATATCAACTAAAACATTACTTCAGTGAGAGCACTACACCACATATTTTACTAACTCTTCTGCTGCCACATTGCGATTATTACGATGTAGTTTAGCAGCGAAATAGTAACGAAACAAAGTTCAAGCATATTTCAAGTGTAATATGGTTCCTCGATAACTTTTTCAATGTAAACTATGAGCAATTGTATCGCGACATTGGATCAGCTAATTGGGAAAGTGTCTCTGTTAACATTCTATGACGCTGTTGGTTCGTTCTATAATATATTATCCGATATTTGATAAATGTATACTAGGAAAATGTTCTAAACAAAATTTCCCAGTCTGGTTTTCAAATTACAAAATTAATATAATCAAGAGAAAGGCGTACCACTGTAGAAAATGGAAACAAGCAATCGGATATGTTAATTATCATTACAATAAGTGTAAAGAATTACGTGCTCTTTCTAAAAAGGAAATATCTACAGGCTATAAAACTTATTTGAATAATTACGAGACTAACATCTGATCCCAAAATCTTCTGAAGATACATAAAAATAAAAGATGGAAGTCGGAATGCAATGGGTAGTATTTACGTGATAGAACAGCTTTTGCGGATGCATTCATGAAAAATTTTCAAGTGGCGTACATTGTGTCAAAATATAACCTTGATACTTTAACACAACATAATAGTTCTGAAATTTTAGGTCAATTATTCCTTGAACACTTTGAGCTGAAGGACGTAAAAAACTATAAAAAAACTGAAGCCTTTCATATCTTTTGGGCCTGACAAAGTTCCGTCCTATATTACCAAAAGCTGTTCTGAAGTACTGAAATATCCACTACAAGTAATTTTCAATAAATCGCTAGCTACCTGTGAATTTCCCATTAAATGGAAACTTGACGATATCTGTCTCATTTCTAAAGTGGTGGCACGAGTTATTATCTTAAAATGTTTCGCCTAATTGACATAATATCTCCACTAGCCAAAATATTCAAGTTATTATACATGAACAAATATATTTACTCAGTTACTTTCCTCTTTCAACATGGATTCTTACCAAATAAATCGACTGTAAGTAACCTTGTTGAACTCACACATTTCGTAGCTACACAAATCTATGATAAAGATAAAGCAGATGTAATTTTCACATGACCTTATGAAATCCTTTGATATCATTAATCATGACATCCTACTTTGTAGCTTGTGATTTTCAACTTCTCAGAAATGTAAAGTAATGTACACAAATGTCAAATAGTATCCCATTATTAATTACAATCATTTTTATTCTGTTTCCATATTAATATATTTTAGTACGCAAGTGCATGTTATTTTATTTCGATCATCGACTTTTTAAATCTATTAAACTATTAATTTGTCTTTTGATTTATTTTTGGGATTATAGATTAAGAATTAGGATTTCTTCGCGTAAAGGCAAGTATTATAAAGAACTTCATTAGCGAAATTTAATTTTATTTAAGACCTTTAGATATCTATGTCCCAGTCCGGATTTTAATTTTTCTTTACAAGACATTTTTATTAGTGTTAATTAAATTATAAGATAAACAACATTAAGAAGTAAAACCTTTCACCAGTTTCTCGACTCATAAGATAAAATTAATTTATGGGCTGTTCTCGGTTCAAATATAGTCCATTATAAATGAATATCATTGACCACTAATGTTTTTGGATGAAAAGTGCAACATCTTTTCACCATTTATGATGAAGATAAGTGAATAGTACCAAGTTACAGTTGTAGTACATTGAATACCTTAATTGCTCAAGAACTTATAATATAAATTAATTTGCACCGCCCAGCAACTGTAGCTCATTTGTTAGAGCGTTAGCTTTGCACTCAAGGTTAGACGCCAGCAGCTGACTATGCTGACTGAGTTTTCCTTTCCCTTTATTTTCTCAGTCACACAAGACAAATGCCGGGGCGGTACCTTCAAACTAGATCCTCGCCTTCTTTCCCCTGTCTTATCTCGGCCTGAGACATAGATGCCTGAAGACCATAAGTTCATTCAAATTTTTAATTAATTTGTCGTAAATGATTATTAATAACGTAACAACAGGAGTGTTGTAATCTTCATTCTAACACATTGATGCGTCTTTAGTATACACTATATGTTCTTTGGAAACAGAACTTTAACTAACATAGTGTAACCTAATGAAAACTCCTTATTAGTATTCTGTGACACTCTAAATATTAATACAATGAACTGAGTTGTTGCATTTTTTGAATGAAAAGAAGTTAGTGATGCGATTCTACTAACAATCTCGAAGGATCGTGTCCCTTGATAGCATCTTAGTTCCACAAACATACATTTTTGTGAGAAAGATTGGCAACGCTGACAACTGACCACTGGTGTGTTTAAGGGACCAATAACACCACAGCGTTTTCCTATTTTGTCGCATAATGTTTACGCCCAGTTTGATGCATATTAGTCTAATGGAATGGGAGAAATTTGAACAATTGTTTTTTTTAATGCTTTGGAAACGCTGACTCCCTGCACCAGTCAAGACGTTTCCGGCCTACAGGGGAATAGGGCTAGAATCGCTAATGCTAAAATGATGTCTAATTTCAAGGGCGAGAGGAATTAAACGTAGCTCAGGGTCTAAGGAAGAACATAATAATATTCGGTATACCAGTGATACATTGTTTCCGTATAAGTGAAACACAGGCTAATCAATCCTAATGGTTCCTTTGATAATACATTGAACATTAACATTAACACTGAATAGACGCACACTTCCAGATCTAACACCGATATAAAACATAACACAGTAAGTAACGGGCAATAGATATCCAACTCGCCTGTCACTGCGTTAAAAGGCTAGATGTTGTAGCCAAGGACTAGGAGCTGAAGTGAGTTTCTAGAAGCGGATAGTCACTTGTATGATGTCGGAGCTGGATCAATCACTCTTGAAGTTCATGGAATATTTCTGGCAGTATCTAGATGTTGTAGATCTATAACCGGTTGTTGGTGCCCAAAGGCTGGTGGCTGCAGATGCTGAGCCGAGATTGAAGTGAATAGCCTCTAAGTTGGCATAGGCTATGGCCAAGACTTACAACCACTGATGTTACTCTCTGGCGGTAGTTGGAGAATCTCGATGTTCGTATAGCAGCAGCCGGAAGTCAATGTCGATATTAGCTGGAGGGTGCACGAGAGATGAGCCATTCCTGTCCTTCCTATTTATGGTGATGGTCCCTTGAATCTGACCAATGAGATCTCTAACTCCCTGGAAACGAGTGCGTGTGTCAAGTCAGAGATTGTACTTCGGCTTGGATGAGAAAACCGATATTGCTGAGTCTGCAGTATTAGTTTCTCCGTCTACGGATTCTTTGAAATTATGTAAAAGTCCTTGAGTTTCCAGAAATCTGATACTCGGTTGAAACAGTCATTCTAGTCTTTTAACGAATGACGTAAATATGCAGGTGCTTTAATAAACCATTGTGTCTGTATTTGCCATATTGCTGAAGCTAAATATAACATTAAGATTTGATTGCCCTTTTGTTTTTCCTCTACAGGAAGCAAACGTACCAACCATTTATTTTCAATGTTATCTTTTCATGAATGTGTTTTAAGCTCGTTAATACAAAATGAATGAATTTAATCTAACTAGTAAAATAGCACTATACGATTTGTTACAAGAAAACAACACTGGAATGGAATATATGTACACTGCCTTACAGGTCATATTGATTACCCTTGACCCAAGAAAATGTTGGACAAAGTCAACAATAAAAGGTAAACTACATGAAACCTTTAATAAAACCAACGAAATTAGAAGAAATGCACTAATTGTTAGTAACAACAATAGTAACATTTGCTTGCCAATTTTTTATCAGCGCAATAGGACCATCTTACGATCCACTGTATACTCAGCGTAGTCCGCAATACTGGCAACTTCGTCCACAGCCTTCTGTTTAAAATACATCTACACATGCAATTACCGCATTTATATTGGAATAGGCTATATTGGTCTCCCTTTGTATTTACTGTAGTATATATATATATATATATATATATGGAGAGAGAGAGAGAGAGAGAGAGAGAGAGAGATATGGTTCTAAACTAAGGGAATGAAAGAAATTTCTTTAGTGAATGTCAAAAAATGTTAGTTTCAGAGTTAGAACCACCAAATGCAGTACAGCATCATCACAAGTGACTCTCGTCACATCTCGACAAATGGAACTGTAAGACATGTTGACTTAATAAACTACAATGAAAATCGTAACGAAAATAATTTGAACAAATTTGTTACTAAAGAATGCAAAGGAGAAGAGGAGTTGTCTGTGCTTGTGAACTGTACAATGCGGACTCCTTCAAGCATACACACTTTTCAAATACTTTACTTGAATATTACTTTAATTTGCTAACTCTGAACCTTTAAGATCATTATTTGTCGAGATGTTAGATCATCTGTGGTAAAATAATTGCATGGGCATTTACACAAGTTCTAGATTCGATGCCCAGCAACCGACATTATTAAATTAAATTTTCAGGGGTTTTCTCAATCACATTACGTGAAGCCCGGAATGGTATTATCTTCCAACAAGGTAAATTCCTTGTTATAATATTGGGAACAATTCTTGAAAAATAAAGCTTCAGAAAACACAGTACACACACATTGTTTCTTTTGTTCTTAAATTTTCGTTATTTTGGGAGTAATGAAGAACCAATATATTGCATTTTTTTTTCATGTACTGCAGACGTCCCAATGTGCGACAATAGGACGGAGGTATATCGCTATTCAACAGCAAGTACTTCGAATCGGCAATGACCCGCGAGTTTTCCATAGTTTAACTGAGATTCACTAGGAGAATACCAGGATAATACCTCTAATAAAGTCCTGACCAGTACCTTCCCTACCCTTACCCTACCATGTTCCGATCTGAGCCAGAGATGACTAAGGCTTGTAGGGTCAAATTTGAACACCGTCTCTGTTCTATCCAAAATGTAAGCATTTATACATGCGATAAACTCGTGAAGACAAAAACAGAACAGTCTTCACTCAAAAAGTTGGGATCACGAATGACCATGTTAAGTGAGTTCGTTAATTCAAATGCTACATCTGAGTCTTCCTGTTAGACTTCCTCAACTATTGTCTGTGGAACCAGCTAGAAGGTGTAATGTATGGAGCTGGGGCGGTCAGATCAAGGGTTAAATGTTAGAATATGTATAACGTGAAGAGATTATATACTTTTCTTTTGCATTGTTTCCCTTTTTACATTCGTAGAAAATTGTAAATTAATCTTATCTTTTATAATGAAGCGATGTTTTCTCCTTGATGGATTTCACTTCACCTTCTCTTTTCGACCCTTCCACATAATAGCGACAGCAACATATACATCTTTAATTTGTTTGATCTGACTATAGAAAATTTAAATACACAGAGCTTCCTTATTCCAAACCTCATGATTAAAGAAAACAAAACTGCTTTTACGTACTGGTACAGACTGCCTACAAGTTAACCAACTTAGAAATGAATTAAGTAATAAGGAAGCAGAAATGCACTTTTGAGACTTTTTCGTGGTCCCCTGAGTGTGTTATGGAATTAGATGAAATGAAAGGGAAATATAAATTAGAATTCATGAAGGATGGATGGAAGGAAGGAAGGAATAAGACCAGAATTTGGCCCCAGAATATTCTGTAAAGACGAAGCGTTGCTAATAAATGTCTTAATATTCCAAAATGTAGCCAGGCGTCTGTAGTTTCCAAAACCAGTATGTTTTTTTCTGATTCTCTTTATATAATAATAAACTCCTGGAAAGTTGGAAATTTTGCGAAACGTCATTCATTCTACAGCTTTTTTCTAACTTTTGTACACGAATTCTACAGCACTTGTATTAAAGCAACATATCTTTTTTGAATATTATATGTGACCTCCCGAGGAATATTAAACTAACAAAGGGAAGTATTGCAACGACCTACTGCCATTAAATTGTTCTATTGATGTAGTAAGGAGTGACTATATCATAATTACATTAGTAAATGTAGTTCTAATTGGAAAAATAGTTACTGCATATCAGAGGTATGTGACTTCAAGTGACCACGCCACAAGTCGGAACATCTTTCTTCTTCATTTATCTATTGTACAAAGACAATAATTGTGACAGAAGTTTCAGAGCTGATATTACATATTTCTTGCTCATATCCTGAAAAGACCATACAGACAAAGGTTAAATATGAAAAGTAAAACAATTTACTGACAAAAAATCATGAATAACTTCAACATTTTAAATAAAGTAGCATTTTTCTTTTAATCGGATTTTCCATGTGTGTTATTAAACTTTCCACGGCCTACGAAAAGACGATAAGAGCTATCTACTCCGATACCATGTTAGCATCATGCAGAAAAGACAGTTGCAGAATATGTTTAACTTTTGTACACGAATTTTACGTAGTTATACTACCATTAATCCACCCACGTTGTGATTACAACTACTACTTATACTACAGATCTGCAATAAGAGAAAATGTATTTGAGTTGAAACAAGTAGAATTTTGAACAATATTGCACCAAAATAATAGCCAACCTACACGAAACAATTTTGATTAACTCTGCCAAGTTATTATGTAGGTGCAATAATTAGTTCAGTTGGTAGCGTTGGGTTTGTATTCTGAAGACTCTTGGATCGAACCCAACAACCAATCATCTTCAGCATTTCCTCATTGAAAATGTTTGTTACGTTAAATTTAGTTGAATGGAATCTAAGCAAAATAGACGTAACGGCAAGTTACAATCGCACCTAGAGAATCCAATATTGTTGCATTATAATTTCCTGCTATATAATATACTACGAGGCTGTAACTAGATGTCACGTTATTTCACGTTGATTCTACTTCATTTGTTCTTCCACAGCACTGGTTGGCAAGACTGCGTCTGGTGATGCGCAATTTATGCTAACATAATTGAAGACCTGAATTGCAAACATCCAAAGTCCACCAGAATACTTTTTCAGGAGGAACAAAAAACAGTCCAACGACTTGGGATGTTATTCTCTTCAGCTAAAATTATTTTGTAATAATAAAAGGTTTTCTAGTTGGATTTTGGATGTAATATTATAAAAGTGGATAGCCCTTGGAACATAGATGCCTACGAATAGAAAAATGAAAATACGAAAAAAAAGTGGACTTAGGATGTTTTTCAATTCACGTCTTCAATTATGGAAGCAATGAAGCGATCTTTGTAAACATTAGCTATTAAAATAAATTTGTGTTAATTGGAAGATGGGATGTGTAGGTACATCGATTGTATCTTTCATAAACTAAAGGAGTTTTTTTTTTTAAATAAAACAATTGTCAGTTTTAACTTCATGAATTATGGTAGCTCTGGCTTCACTTCCCATTTCTTTCCAATTATTACTTATTGCTAAGCCATATGAACAGAGAAATATTTCTACTCATCGGTTTGAACATAATTACTGACTGTATAATTACAAACTGAACTTTTCGTAGTCTATGATTTCGTTATTTGTTCGTGTATAGAAATTAGCCGGATTTGGTTGAACCTAACGGAAGTTGCATAATAATGTAGTCTAACGTATCTGGGTAAGTTGAATATAATAAATTAATAGTATTAGATGCACTAAGATTCTTCTTTAGCGTTATTCCTGGGCATTTTGTGAAAAGGATTAATTTTAAAATCTAGAATAGAAACTGTGCTGAAGACGTGATATCAAGAGATTTATTATTTCTCAATGGCAACTATTATAGTACATTTTAGTTTCCCTGTTGACTTTTTAATTGAAACGTACACACTAAACAAAAGAACGGAATATTCAATCTTCTTAGAGTTCAAAGAGGGACCACTCTTTTAGACCGGAATTTTCAATCGCAAGAATTAGTTTTTAACGAAACGCTCTTGCTTTGGATGGGAAATGTGATATTTCTATATGGAATTTGGATGCTTTGGGAAGTAATTCATTCTTCAAACTTTAAAGGGCGATTTCTCATCTTTTAGAGTGATTTGCAATGCATCATGGCTACTAGTCAACTTTGTTCTCCACCATTTATTACTGACAAGGTTATCGAAAAGCCATACTGTGAAATTTATTGCGTTGAGTTAGTAAAAAATGACAACAGAAAAGTTGAAAAAAAAAACTTCTCAGTGACATAAACATACCAGAACACGTCAGGAGTAAAATGTGTACAAGAAATCTGTTCTCAACTACATGACAAGACGAGATAAAATATTTCTTAGGCAGGCTCTCACAGCTGGCCGCTTAGGTGAAAGCATAAGCCATTGGATAGCTGGTCGAAGGTAGCAGCTTCAAATCTCACCGAGAGTAAGTTCTTTTACTCTTTTTCATTCATAATTTCTTTCCTTTCTTACTACTTATGAATAAATGCTGCCTTTTGCATCTTTCTTACATTTTCAAAATCTTTATCGCACCATTTTCATGTTCCAAAGATGGAAACTTTATCTGAATAGATGGAAATTCACCTAAAAATATTATGCCTACGTTCCCATCGAAATGAACGTCCTCTTTTTTTTTTTTCGAGTGTAAATTTCTCTTCCTTTCTCCGATGAAAATCCACTCTAAGAGAGTGGTCTCTCTTTCCGCTCTGAAAAGATGAAATATTCCACTGAAATCGAAAGGAATTGTACTCTTTGAATTTAGTGTGTTGGCCTACTGCTATATAAGTAATCAAGAATAACTTACACATTAAGTTATTGGATTATATTACTGATACGAGTGATACTTACTCTCTACATACAGTTAAAACCATAAACGTATATGCTTTATGAAAGTTCTTAAGGTAAACTGAGGTTGCTAAGACCAGGAATAAACTCACGTTTTATCTAAAAATGTCTGCTCTTTTTCCCTGAACATATGCTATATTTTTCCATTCTATTGTTTTCCGAAATGCTTTATTTCAATTTTCTTAATTTTCTTTTTTAATTTCCTAACAAGCTTTTCCTTATTAAAATGCAGTTCCAAACACACTTAAATTATTTCCAATTTCATGTCGAATTTTCTGCTTGATTTTCCCTAGAGACGTGTTCTGAATGCAACTCTATCCCCCAATGCCATAATTTAATTTTCCACTGAACTCACGGTTTTGTTCTAAATTTTTTAGTCAAGTATTTCTTGACTTATTGCTTTCATATATAGTTACGGTGATCATATATTCTCAGTCAATATTCATCAGAAGTCCTATCAGGATCTCATGAACTTTCCCTTTATTTGAAGGTAATTTGAGGGCCAACTCAGAAAAAGATTTTATTTGGGTTTTAAAGTTGCATTTAGAAGTGACTCGATGTTGTAAGTAGCTGTTGTAGTACTAGCACTCACAAAATAATTGTATCCTGTTGATGTTGAGTGGCTATGATAACTAAAGTTGTTTATTTCTTAAAATACAATAATTTATTATTAAAGTTGGTATAACTAAGGTATTGTATGTCTACCTTTACTGCGAGGTCGTAGAGCTGACAACTCTACACTGCTAAAACATGTCAAGAAATAGTAACAGATGGTTCATGGATTCTCCTGGGGTAAAATATTCCGGAGGTAAACTAGTCCCTCATTCGGATCTCCGGGTTGGGACTGCTTCAGGGGTCTCCAAGAAAAGGATTAAGAAAGACCTTAGAATAGGAACGTGGAACGTACGAACATTATACCAAACGGGTGCTCTTCAGCTGGCGGTACGGGAGACCGAGAAGTACGAGCTAGACATATTAGCGATACAAGAAGTTCCTTGGGAGGGTCAAGATAGCATCCGACAGGGCAAGTACACTTTCTACTACGGTGGAACACAGTCTCACGGTTTCGGAACAGGATTCCTCATTAAGAACAGTATCCTTCAGGCGGTTCAGAATATAGAGTTCGTAAACGAAAGACTATCGTACGTTACGATACGTACTCGATGGGGCAACACGATTTTATTAAACGTCTATGCTCCGACCGAGGGGGCTACCGATAACGACAAAGATATATTCTACGATGAGCTAGAAAGGCTGTTTGACCGAATGCCCAAGGATAATTCGAAAATTGTGTTGGGTGATTTCAATGCAAAGGTAGGGAGGGAAGAGAAATATAGACCTACCATACGCAAATATAGCCTTCACGAAAAGACCAACAACAATGGAGAAAGACATAACTTTCGCGATTTCGAAAAACCTACTGGTAAAGAGCATGTACTTTGAACACAAAGACATACACAAATACACATGCGTATCTCCGGACGGCAAAACTCTCAACCAGATAGATCAGAAAGGTCGAAGACACACCAACCTAAGGGATTTTGGGTCGTACAGAGTAGCGGAAGGTGACACCGACCATCAATTAGTGATCACAAAGGTAAGGTGAAAGTTATGCCTCCCGAATAGAGAAAGCAAGGGGTCAAAACAACTTAAATTCGAAGTGAAACGATTAAATAATCCGAGCATAAAAGCAGATTACCAACTCGAACTCTCAAATAGGTTCGAAATCCTAGCCGACTCGAATAATAATAATCATAATAATGATAATAATAATGAAATTGATGTAAGTAAGATGTGGGAGGCAATTAGTGAAACAAGAGCGCAGCGAAGGAACGCGTAAGTGGGAAGAAACAACAGAAAAACAAACCTTGGTTTGATGAAGAATGCCTTAAACTTCATAAGAAACAAAACAAGCAAGGCATCGATGGCTAAGTAATAAAAGCGAAGCAAATACCAACCACTACAGTAATGCGAAACGAAAGGCCACACGCGGGTTCAGAAACAAAAAGCGAGAATATCTTACGCAAAAGATTCTGGAGATAGAGGAAAACAGCAAGACAAATAACATACGAGATCTATACA
>JAGDQP010041566.1:1391-16851 GCA_022664845.1 Lepisma saccharinum | reverse complement strand
TGAACATAGCTCCGCTCACTCCATTAAAGGAGCACTGAAGATGTTATTAATGTTCTAAACAATAGCTAATTGCTAAAGGCGGGACTTATAGCTTTTGTTGCAACAGAGTTTAGAATAAATAGAGTTACAATAGACACCAGCAATTTGAAGCCGGACCAACACGCACGAAAGCAAGCATGCTAACCATTCAGCCAAGCATAGACCCAAAACAATTTATGCGATAGTATGAGATAATAAATTGAATTTTTAAAATGTCCGAAAGATCGATAATGGTGTTTTGTTTTCACTATCAACGCTTTCTCTCTAAATGGGTGTACTATTTATAATTCTGTCCTTTTTATCGAAAGAAAAGGAATTTATTTTTTATGGCCTTTAGGTATCTATAAGGCTCAGGCCGGGAAAAGAGGAGGGGAAAGGATGGGGGAAGGTGTCTATGTTAAAGTTGCTATCCCGGCAATTGCCTGATGTGATTAAGTAAAAACCCTGAAAACCCCAGTCAGGATGGTGGGCCGCTGGGATCGAACACATGACCTCCCGAATCTTGCCCCTACGCTCTACCACTGAGCTACGGCGACTCGGTGTTGAAAGAAAAGGAGAAATGAGGCGAAGTTGATAGCAGCTTGTAAGAAAGCATACAGTATAAGCAACATAAACCTCTTTACATTACGAGAAAAGGAAGGCCTGTTGACCTGATCACTTGTGAAAATATAATATTATGTGCTAAGTATTTTAGTAATTAAAATTCCTTTTAGTTATTACGTTCATTAGATACAACATAATATATGGATTATTGATTCAAATTAATGTTAAATGAAACCCTCACGCTAAACGCCTGATTATCCAAGCAAATGACGGAGCAGTTGACATAACCGAGAAAAGCTGTTGATCCATTTCTTTTTTATTTAAGGTCTTTAGGCAACTTTGGCGCAAGCCAAACGAATGATGAGAGAATTGATGGAATGAAGAAAGTGGGTTGAAACGGGAGTACCCCGAGAAAACCCTTCGTACACAGTGTTGGTCCACCACAAAAACTACCTGGCATAAGCCGGGATCGAACGGAAGAAATCAAAGTTCTATAACTGAACCACGGCGGCCCCCGGTTCAATTTGCTTAACATTGTTTCTACACAGCATTAATATATCATAACTTCCCTTCAATGTAAGTCTATTTTATAAACAGTGAAATCAGATTCTTAAAACTTACAGCGTACCACAGATTAACTTGTACCATAAACCTATCTAATTCCCAATCTGTTACTGCTATCCGTGTTTTGATCTGTTTCAAATTAAGGGAGTTGGAACCACTGCGCCAGCGAAAGGACTGTTGTCCAAAGTTCAGTGAGAGACAGAGGCGGAGATTTAGTGTGCAGATTCGCTGACTGAAATGTATTACCAAAACATTCTTTCATGCTATCTTGCGCAAGCTATGGATATGTATTTACAAAAACAAACCAGCAAAGGCTCAGTGGCTTACGTTGTTGTCATTGTAAGCGACAAATAGCCACAGCACGGGTTAAAAACAAATTGATTGACCCTCAATGCGAGTCTCAAAGGAGACAGAGCAGACGAAACATTTCTCGATAACTCATGAAACCGATACACCAACGTTTCTTTCGTATGAGATGAAAGTGTTCTAAATTGTCATTGTGTACGTAAGAGAGACTTGAACGTAACTTTTCCTTTTTGTATTAATCTTGCAGGGTTTTCTTCGTCTTTCTGTGGTGATATTATTCGTTTCTGGGTGTGTGTGATTTTATAAACTCGGTGTGCATGAAGACTGTTCTTTTACACCCTTAGAACTTTAGGAGGGTATTTTCCGTTCTCTGAACAAGGTAACGACGAATGTTTGGTGATAGCACCATTACAACATGTGCATTCCCAACTGAAACAAACTTTACATAAAATATGTTATCCTCAAGATCACATGGGTCTTCTCTTTGTGCCTATGCTGCAAAAGCATGGGGCTAACGCAGATGAATATTTTGTACCCTATCACAAGCCTTTATAACTCTTACAGCGCGAGTTAAGAATAAAATCGCTTCCAAATTTTGACGCTCTGCCATATTAAGTAAGATCAGCATCACGATTCAAAAGTACATCGATAATATTTATTTTATCGAAACCTTTCAAACGAGTACCTACCCCTTTGTTATCAATAGTTTTTTTTAGTTAAACGCTGCTTCCCAGTCCTGGGGAGAACTTGGGGTGGCTCCTTTTAACTGGAAATTTTAGTTTCTCAAAATAATGACAACGTCTTTTCGTAATTTCTTATACTTGCAATCGTTTCGAAAGTACAAAGAATATAAAAATTTTTGTAGATATTCAGACACATGACAAAAGTGGAAGAAAATAAGTTAGATAAAAGCTCTTCGACAAACAAAGAGAAATTCCTACTGAACGTTGAGAAATCAATAGAAGAACAATTGTCAGCAAAAATAAAGTCAAGGTCGTGTAAGTAAACAAGCATCAACAAACAATGTACAGAGTACATATACATTACAACGAAAAGCTTATATCGATTGCAGTTTGTGAAAAGAGGAAGATTGATTTAATCCAAAGTAAAGCAAAAAGAAGATCGAAGAGGGAAACAGGAAATGAAACAGTACTAAATGAGATCTCTTTGTGAGGAAATATCAAATGAAGGCATGGTTATTGAGAATTCTATCCCTTGTATCAATTACAGTACTCATCTTATATTTCATTTCGTCCATCTTTTTTGTTTCTACATCTGCCTCAGCAGATGATTTCATTTTGTTAACGTGAAATAGAAACAATTTTTAAAGCCTTAAGGCCTTAATTTTTTTTAAAATTGGCTTTAGTGTGACTATTCTGAATAATTGAGACTTTAGCGTAAACACGCTCCGTAATTAGAATGGGTTTGGTGATGCTGAATCACTCTAGAACCTCCCTAAATCGAAATGAGAAAACGTGAGATTTGTCGTCTATCATTATATATGTTTTAATAAGAGAGGTACACTATATGATCAAAAGAATTCGGACACCCCGAAAAATATTTGTTTATCATAGTGGCGAGATAGTACTACCATCTACCTTGTGGAACACATGGTCCCCGATCTCATTGGTCAGCATGCAGCTCGAGACAGTGAGTGGGACAATCTGAGGAAATGAAGAACTTCTAACGTGTTCAAGTGAGTGAGTACTACTTGTGTAAAAAGTCTGTATGCGAGATTTTCACCCTCCTGAACATACCTAAATCTACTGTTTCTGATGTTATAGTGAAGTGGAAAACGTGAAGGGAGGTGTACAAATAAACAGCGTTCAGTTAACCTCCCATGTTGTCATCCAGAGACCGCCGAGTATTAAAGAGGGTTGTACAGTGTAATCATCAATTATCCATCGCCACCATCTCACAGAAAATCCAAACTGCATTGGGATCTACTCCAAGCACCATGACTGTTCGCGGAGAGGTGCGGAAACTTAATTCCATGGATGAGCAGCTAACTATAAGCCATGCATCACGTAATCTAATGACAAACGCCGCCTCCAATGTGTAAGGAGCATCAAAACTGGACCATAGAACAGTGGAAACCCGCTGAATGGAGTGATGAATCACAGTATACTATGTGGAGAGGCTCCGACAGGCTATATGTGTGACGCATGGCTAGTGAACAACATCTACAAGCCTATATAGTACCGACTGTGAAATTCGATGGTGGTGGGGTTATAGTGTAGTCATATTTCTCCTGAAGAGGACTTAGGTCCATTGTTACTTTACGTGGCAATGTCACGGCACGAGGTTACGTAAACATTTTAAGCACATTCCTACTGCCTACCTTCGAAGATCAGTTCGGGAAAGGCGATTGCGTCTTTTAACATGACCGAACACCTGTGCATACTGCAGCGATTATAGGGGAGTTGTTTGACAACAAGAACGTGCCACTAATGGATTTGCCTGCGCAGAGTTCTTATTTGAATCCGATAGAACATCTCTGGAATGTTTTGGAACACCGACTTCGTGCTAGACCACAACGTAGGGCTGTCAAAAAATATCGATATACGGAAATCGGTATCAGTATTTTCGAATACCGACAATTCGGTACCCATACCAAAATATCGATATATCAAAGTACCGAAAATATCGATATTGTTCGGTATTTCGGTATTTTAGGTATTGTTCAGTATATCGATAAATGTCGGTATCCAAAACTTACGGAAAGTCGGTATGAAAATCTCAATACCGAACACCCCTACCACAACGACTAACATCGATACCTCTTCTCACTTCGGCGCTCAGTGAGGAATGGAGTACCATTCCCTAAGAAACCTTCCGCGACCTGATTGTAACTGTGCCTCCAAAAGTACAGGTTTATCATCATGTCTAAATGTAAGTGTGAACTAACACCGTATTGACTATCAGTGTTCCCGAAGTGGAGAGTGGCCCGAACTTGTACTTCATTTTCAGGAGGATGTTTGGATATTTTTATCACATAGTGTAGCATCGTCATTATAGTGTGATATTTTACTTTTTAAAAAACATGGATGACAATCACTGAAAACTGAAACAAACAATTTGTATGTCTGATTAGTTGGTAAAAGTTAACAAAACATATGCTTGTTCATAATCAAGTTCATAGTTCCTCTAATAGAATTATCGATTTAGTTCTTCAATTACAGAGATCTGACCAAAAACCAATCGTGAAAAACAAGTTGAAGCACATTCTGTCTTTTAAAGTTACACTCGAACTACGATTTTAATTTACCGAACGATTCGGAATTTTGTGAATCTAGATATTGTAGCAAATTCAGCGATAGATTTGCTTTCCTTTAGGAAGTTAAGGTTCCGTATTTTGTTTACGATATTCGACTATTTGCATCCTCTCATCCCCTGCAAGACCTTGAATTTAGAACACTAATAGTTCAGAATACTGGTCCCTGTTTCAGTTAACGAGAATTTTTAGAATAAGTAGCTATTGCGTTGGATAATAAATCTTTTGATTTTATTTATCCTGAATTCCTTTCACAGAGATTAAATTACTTTACTCCTTAATGTCCCGTTGCTCGCGCTTCGTTGTTAAGTTTTCCCTTGGTTTCTATATAGGCGGAAGGTTACTCTGAGAGATGGAGACACTGTACGCACGGATTGACAGTGATGCTGGATGTATTGACCCCTTTTGTATTTATTTTATTTATTTCACTATCATTGCCAGGGTTCGGTTTACTTTATCTACACCAAAGGAAGTAAAATTTGCAGTAGAAAGGTTATGTTACCGAAGTGTGTAGAAGTATTGAAACGAAAATTAGAGTAACTTTTAGTGTCATGACCAAGTGTTATCAGGGTGAAATACGTAGATATACGTGGGGCTATATATGCATCCACCATAGGTGGGGGTGTGCACCATTTTTCCACGCTCTAATTGACCGCCTCCAGCTAATTGAACATGAAATTACAATAGGGGAAGAAGAATGTTCGCTATTAGTATTCCTCCGTGTGTCACCATACCCGAATGGACTGGAGTGTGTATTTTCCGAATTAATTATTCTCGTAGGGTTGTCATACTATTTTCTGGATAGTTGCATGTCGGTTTGTGCGTATTAAAGTATCAGTGACAATTACTTTTTTAAGAACGAGTGGTGTAGACCGTATAATATTGGTCAGTAGGGTGGTGTCCTTTGGTATAGATAAAGTAAACCTTAACCCAGTGCCATTCCATTATTGAGTTCCTTGCAGATTTTATTGTTTAACATATGCGATGGGTGCATCACACGGTAGAATAATTTCTATGCCGATTGACAGCTTTTTTCACAGAGAACCAGGACATGTTTGAAGTACTGACCCGGTGTCCCGGCAGGTTTAAGGTACCATTTAGGTGTTTGCCTGGTGAAAGTGATGAAAACCCTGGAAAACGAGAATAAATAAATAAAGGATGGCATGCATCAAGACTCGAATCAGTTCGCTTCTCAGTGTCGTTCCGATTATTATTATATCACGGCCTTTGGCCGCGTGGCTTCTTTCATTTCAAAGACTTCCTTTGTTTCTTCTGACCAATCCATCTGAAGAGCAACCGTCCTTTCCTCCACGTATTGGGGCTGGAAAACAGAGAGTGCAGTTAGTCAACCGGTTGCCGTGCCTTTTAGACAACTGTGTTGCAGTAGGGCACTATCAAGCTAAAAGGGATCTGGTGGTCTTGTCCTCTTTCTAGTCATTAGCTTTCCATGTAAACTCTTACGAAAGGTAGTGTGGTCCTGTTTTTTTTAAATTGATCATCTGGCAGGTCGGGTAGCGACTTTGTGTTTTGTGTTGTTCATTTATTTTAGTGTCAAGCTATGAGGCCAACATAGTAATATCTTGTGTAGTTTGAGTTGTTTTGTTGTTTTATCTTATATGGCACACACTTCTGATAATTGTCCTATTTGTGACCAACCAGTATATGGCAGACAATAATCCCTAAAATCTAATTCTTGTTCTTTCAAATTTCATATGATTTGTCTTGATCATTCTATTCAGGAGGTCAAAACCATCCATAAATCTGCCTTTAAATGTAAAATGTGTACGAATAAGTGTGGAGATAGCAGAGGAAATATGTCAATTAGATCTGAGATGTCTGCAAAATCTGGAATAGAATACAATGATGGAAAATGTAACACAGGTGAAGGTCCTAGAAATACACAGCAGGAACCAACAGGGAATCTGTGGCTATCTGGTCTAGAGACCAACAGTAAGTTTGATACTGCAACTAGGTGAATTCAGGAAGGCTTTGGATGTAGTTGTAATGAATGTGAAAGAAGCTGTAGAAAGTGTATTAAAGATAATGTTCCAACTAAGAAATGTTATAATAAATACCTGTCTGATATTCAAAAGAACCCATAAAAACTTTTAAAAGGAAACCTCAGCTCACAAGAAATATAAAATCACTGGTGAATGTGATGACTATTCTGTATTCTCGACTTTGCGAAAGAATTCAAGTGTTTGATAAACGTTATAAACAGAATCGTAATATAAGAAGTAAAAGTTACTTAATAAACGAACCTCAAAAGTTTTGGAAATATGTGCGACACTCCATGAACAACTCGGCTAATATATTTGCAATCGCAGTGAATGATTCTATTATTACGCAACCTAAAATACTGGTTTAACATTTTGGTGAATACTTTGAATCTGTATCACCAAGACAGCTGCGTATCTTATTCTGGAGGTTCTAATTGTGAAAACCTTATTAATTGTGCTAATATAAGTGCTCCTTTTGTTAGGGTTGAGAATGTACTTTCCACCATTAGAGAACTAAAATCATCTTGTGGACTGGATCGAATACCGAACTTCATCATTAAAAGCATGTCACAACACCAATTTTCACATCTATATACGTACAATTGGAGTATTAATTCTTGTTGTGTACCAAAAAATGAAAAGTCGTTGCTGTTACGCCAATACCCAAAAGTGAAGGAAAGAAAATTAATGGCTATAGACCAATCTCTGTTGCTAATGTTTTGCCTAAAATATTTGAAAAATCATTTATAAATATATATTGTAAAGTTCATCCTTGTATTTCACTAAATCAGCATGCTTTCTTCAGTACTAAATCAACTTCAACTAATACTGTGCAGCCTACATACATAATTGGACTTAAAGTTCGGGACAGAGAGTCAGTTGATGTTATATATCTGTTTTTTCAAAACTCTTCTGATAAAGTTCCACATAATAAATTGATTAAGAAACTTTCTTAGTATGAATTTTCACTGGCTCTCACTGAATTAATGAGTTCGTATCTAACAGATCGAGATTTTAGGGTAATACATAAAGGCATTAAATTTTCTTCATATAATTTAACATCGGAGATTCCTCAGGGTTCGAATTTGGGACCATTATTGTTTGTAATTTTTATCAATGATTTAATGTTCCGTCAGTCTTCTTACACTCTGTTACATGCTGATGACTTAAAGATTTTGAAACCTATTACAAATATCGATGACCACCTGATGCTTCAAAAAGATCTTGATAATATACTTGAATGGTCCAATAGAAATGTATTACCACTTAATGAAAATAAAACTATTGGTATTTCATTTAATAGAAAGTCAAATCATTCAAACTGTCCTTATAAATTAGGCAATCATTTGATTGAAATGAAAACCATGGTCAAAGATCTGGGAATTAATATGGATAGGAAACTATGTTATACTAAACATATAGAAACTATTATATCCAAAGCACGTATGAATCTCGGTCTAATAAAATGGATCTGTAAAAGTTTTAACAATGCATTAACTTGTAAGGTTCCTTGGTTAGATCTGGTTTCGAATATGGTAGTCCTGTGTGGAATTATAAAAGAAAATATGTAAAGCAATCCAATGAAGCGATTGAGAATGACTTCCTATTTTGGCTTAGGTTGAAATTTAACTACAAATCGGGAGGCCCGGGTTCAAATCCCGGCCAGGACACTGGAGACTTTTATCTAAGTGTTCCCATGCCTGGCGCTCTGAGGTGCACTCACCCTCCTATCAATTGAGTACCAGAGTGGCCTTGGTATTCCTGGGCGCCTTGGGAAGGTAAAGGCGATCGAGCGTGGAACTGACCACCCAACCTCACTTCGTACCGTAGGTCAAGAAAATGTGGAGCGCTACCTCCACATCCCCCATGCACCGTTCACGGCGCGTGCGTATCGCACAGGGGATAGCTTTACCTATTTACTCTTGGAGAATATTAGAATACATATGGGCCTTTCCAAGTAGTCGGATCGTCAATAAATAATTTCAAACTATTTCATGTAGTATTATATGGTAAACTAACAACTGAAGACTGTATAAGAGACTGAAAATCCCGGAATACAATATGAAAGCTCTTTTTTATTTGTGCATCCAAACTATGAAGTAGCTCCGATTTCACGTTGTACTAAAGTGACAAATGATTACGATGAATATATCGATATACAGTATTTCAGCAAAGGTTGAAGTTTTTATACGATGAATTAATGAATTTAAATAAAAATGGATAATTGTATTCCTCTTAAACTCTTTACTTACTATATATGCATTATTATAATACTGTTTTATTTATATACATCTAATAGCTAACTATTTGGGTATCATATCGACATTGATAATTCCATTCTTTGTTAATAATGACTCATGTATGTTATTTTGTTATGTTTGTTTCTTAAGTTTTATCCTGCTTTTTCTTTATATGCATGCCTTCAACTTTATACATGCCTTTAAGTTATGGCATGATTTTCTGCTTGCATGTTTTATTTTATTGTATTCATTTGTATTGTGTCACTTGTGTCAGAAGCGTGTCATTTGCTAATTCAATTGCGCCTATAGCATCGATGCTGGTGCTGCAGTAATTTTGTTTGGGTACACCTTTAACTTCAGATACTATTATTTACTGACCGTGGCTACTATGACTGCTAAATCATTTTCCTCATCTTCAACAACACTCAGAACAGTAGCTGCGGTACTGCGAAATGTGACGATACTTGCTATTCCTGGAGACGAAAGCACTAACAGGTCAGTTTCATATATTTCACAGAGAGATGTTCTGAGTTATCTTCAAAAGAGAAACTGTCTGCCACAAGTTTGATAGCTATGGAACAGTTCAATCGAATTCCACATGCGGTATCTTTTCTTTAGATATCAGCTACGACCTGGTTCTATGCTTCATCGCTTTTCTTGTCGCTGTGAGTAGCGCGCGCAACAGCTTCCACAGACCTAACTGAGTTAAAAGTCACCTGACAATCTACATGGTACCGCGCTTCAACTGCGTGCAAGTCATAGTGCTCCCATAATTCTTCTTTGAACAGAGTTGGCCCATTTGTCTTTTCTCTGAGAACATATTTCCAGAATTTCTTGTATGCCCTTGTGGCAGTGGGATTGATCTATCTGTTAGAAAAACGTATGAAGGTCGCCAGTGTGATAATTCTTTTTTTTTTCAATATTACACGTTTCTAAAAAAATACAATGAAGTTCGAAGTTGAAATCTAGTTTTCTTCGGCGATACACACAGTGACAGGTCGGTATTTGCTCTTCTCTGATGCCGATGTAGCTGTGTTTTAGATCTATATGTTGAAACACAACTCCTGTGACATGTCAAAGTCAGGTTAGGGGTTTTCTCCAGTTTATCTTCAAGTTCATTTAATTTGCTATCTCCAGAAACTTTGCTGCTGGTGATGATTGTCCGTATTCAGACGCTACCGCTGGTTATAAGTGCTTCCTTCTTTGTAGAGCAGATGAATTTCCAAGAAAAAAAGCACTCTTCTATCGCCATGTCCACCATCTCACATCTTAAAGGTGAAAGCTAATCTGAACTATGGCTAATCTAACTTGAACAATGGAAGGCAGTGAAAGAAAAAATAAACACACAAAAACACGTAAGAAAAATAACATTTCTATTTATAATTACCACCAAAGAAAAACCTAATTACAGACTGATGTTACTATTGATGTCATTCGTCTGTGGTAAGGATTATCAATTCGACATGGAATGACTACTCCTCAACAGGGGCATATTACAAGTTATTATTATCATTATTATTATTATCAACGTTATTATTATTAAGACAGTAAAATAAATTGCGAGTTTAGAACTTAATAGGTTGATTAGTTTCGGATATAACCAGTGTTGTATGTCTTTTAGCACAGAATTGATTCATAGTAACAGAGTGACGTCACCGTGCTATACTAAAAATAAACTTAATTATATTAGTAAAGAATGTTATGCTCTTTCCGATGCTTTATACAGCATAAGAATCGGTTGAGTAGTTTTAAGGATAATCAGGATTGTTTGTCCTGTAGTATAGAAATAAAGTATGGAAACCGTGGCCCACGAGAAAGACAGGCCGCGGCGTGTAAGCTTCCAACGCTGGTGACGTCATCATACTAGTCCGGTTGGTCAGTTCATCCGTGGAGACAGTTGCTCGCGGCATGTATATTGCAAAATTTGTACCAAGGCCAATCGAACTACTGATAGCGGGAAAGAAAAAATAGTGACCAAAATATAAAATTTTCCCAACAAGGGAAATGCACTTTCGCTTACAGAAGTATCACATCGTTAATTTATTCCAATAATCCCACATCTTACGCGTATATAAACCCGCTTTTTTAAGATTTTCTTCAACCACTAATTTGTTTTGTCAACAATAGAAACTTTCAGTAATATTTGTAACGTTAAACACAAAATGTTATTAAACTGTAAATTAGAGCTTTTTGTGTCGGCGATTCTCGTTGTGTGGGTATATTACTTCTAACTTTTCGTCGAACATTTAAATCCTTCCTCCAATAGGATATGGGGTGTAGTCGGTTAGGGCCTTAGGTGAACATACAATTCCAACAGTTGCCTGACGTGACTGAGGAAAGACCGGTCAGGATGGTCGTCTGCTGGAATCGAACCCACGACCTCAGAAAAGAATATATGGGCCAGTCTAGTAACTTTGGGTTTCGGCCAGTCATGATTCACCCATTAGCCATTAAAATCCACACCCATGCCCCTGCCGGGACTCGAACCCGGAACCTTCGAGTCTATGGCCTATCGCCGTAGACCGCACGGCTACGACTTCAGAAGGCGAAGCTTATGTTCCACCAACTGAGTTATAGCTCCAGGTCAAATACTTTGTAATGGCAAGAATACTTACTCTAGTGCTAAGACGTAGAGCGTGCATGTGTGCGTTTGTAATATGCCTATTTTTTTGTCTACCTAGCCAAATTAAAAAAAAAGAAATAAATACACTATTCTTATAATGGAGGACTAAAGGCTTGGCGCCATATCCGGTTGGTTGCCATAGCAGCGGCGGGGGTCAAGTCTAAACAACAGTGAACAGTCAAGTAAGTTAGATGGTAGGAACGTAGACAGTAACTTGTGGAAGTAATGGCTGATTTGTTTTTTCTTTTTCTGGTTTTCATCCTTTTAAAACGACATGTCTCTCTCTCATTGTAACGTTTACAATCTGGTACGAAGCAGATACCCATGATGAATTATTATTATCGAAGAAACTACATAAACCAACCACTGTTGATTAGACTTGAACATGGCGGGTTACCATGACAACCAACCGGATCTGACAGAAGACTTTTGTGGTCTATTATCACACCAAAACTGATAACACGCATTTGTAAATGGATTAGTATTTTCCTCTTTCCTCACAAATATTCCCTTGCTCTGTTGACCGAAACAAATTCCTAGCCTGGGATATGAGTTAGTCTCACTTACAAGGGAAGTAATAATGAACTCATGTCGAAACCTACCGTAAAATTTCACGCAGAGCAAGAAAGTCCCACAGAAAGACAATACACAAAAGGTCAGCTGCTCTTTTGAACTGCAAATTCCCGAAATGGCATGTTGAAATGTCGCTCACCACTGTCTGCAAATGCACAATAACAAGTGCATTACCACCCTTTGTAAACTGCGTGTTAATGAAAAAAAGTGAATAACAACAACGTGGGTACATACTAGACATAGGAGGAAGTCGTATGGTAGGGTGGACCTTGACGGCGGCCATCTTGAATTCAGGTCAAGTTTTTTTTAAGAAATAGGAACAGGGTAATGTGATACATGATTTTGGACTAGAACTTAATCAGAAAAACAATGGTAACATTAGTTTTAAGATGCGCGCAGGTGGTAAAATGTTACAGGCGTATGAATTGTTTATGTTTCCGTTGTGCACAAGTCCCTTACAATACAACGCCCTCTAAACTGCGTGTTAGTGATAATAAGTCAATAACAACATGGTGGATATATATGAAGTCGAGAGGAAAGTCCATGATACGGGGGAACGTGACGACGGCAATCTTGAAATCCGCCATCTTGAATCAGACACAAATTTTGTAACTAGAAAGCATAGCGTGCGACATCTCATTTTAATAGCAAAATATCTAACTAATCCAATGATACGCTTATTTTTGCACTATCATTAACCGGTACGAAGTTAGGTCTGTTTATAATGTGCACTAAACAAAAGAGATAAGAAAACAACGATAACGAACGCTTTAAGCAAGGGATTGTTCAAATTGTTCTCCATTCCTGTTTATTGTTAGACATTTTGCGTTCCAAGTCACGCCCAACCTTCAGCAAAGTGCTAACTGAAATGTTAACACATGCCGTGTAAATTAACATGTTACCCATTTAAAAGAGCAACATATTGACATTTGGTACACAATCGCAACAGCCATAACTTCGTATTGGTTAACGGTAGAGCAAGAATAGGCATACCATTGGATTGGTGAGAACATTTGCTATTAAAATGAGATGTCGCACACTATGCTTTCTAGTTACAAAATTTGTCTAATTCAAGATGGCCACCGTCACGTTTCCTCTTATCATGGACTTTCCTCTCGACTTCATATATATCCACCATGTTGTTATTGACTTACACGCAGATTAGAATGCGTTGTATTGTAAGGGACTTGTGCACAACGGTAACAAACAAATAATATGACTGTAACATTTTACAACCTGCGCGTATCTTAAAACTAACGTCACCATTATTTGTCTGATTAAATTCTAGTTCAAAATCATGTATCACGTTACCCTGTTCCTATTTTTAAAAAAACTTGACCTGAATTCAAGATGGCCGCCGTCAAGGTCCACCCTACCATACGACTTCCCCCTATGTCTAGTATGTACCCACGTTGTTGTTATTCACTTTTTTCATTAACAAGCAGTTTACAAGGGGTGGTAATGCACTTGTTATTGTGCATTTGCCGACAGTGGTGAGCGACATTTCAACATGCTATTTCGGGTATTTCCAGTTCAAAAGAGCAGCTGACCTTTTGTGTAAGGTCTTTCTGTGGGAATTCTTTCCTCTGCGTGAAATTTTACGGTAGGTTTCGATATGAGCTCATTTTTACTTCCCTTGTTAGTCTTTCTTCCCACTGTCTGGAAATTGTACAAATCGAACAGTGGGATAAATCTGCCATTCTATTTGCCTGGAGCGTGAGTAAAAGGAAGCCGTTCTATCCTTGATTAATTTACTACAAGACAGAGCATTCCGCCGTGTGCCTTAACTGTAATTAAAAAATGTTGGGTTGCAGTTCCGTAGTTGGTGGACACTCAAACATCAAATTAAAACTGGTTTAGCCAAAACTCTTTTCAATTCTTATTAGTTTATTTTTATTTCCGGTTATAGGCCCCTTCTATAAACACCTAGTGATAATCATAAATCAAAAAGTGTTAAGAAAATCCACATGTTATTATTGCTTTTTTAGACACTCACTGTAGTTGATCCAGAGGCAGAAAAATGGTGCCATGCGGAGGAATACTAACTGTGACACTTTATGATGAATGAGACATTTTGCCACAAAAATACGGACATTGAGTGAGCGATGAGGAGTTAGTTAAAGTAAGGTTTGCATTTTTTTTTATAATAGGTATTCTCCATCTAAAATGAGAGAAAAGAAACTAGAATGAGACTTAAGACAATTAGATACCTGTCGCAAGGAAGGGGTAACAACTGCAGTGACTGCACAACACGGAAAAACTAAATGCAAATAGTGTCCTGAAGGGCTGCTTCATTGTAATTACTTCACGGCTCCTTTAGTATAAACATTTTCAAATAACTTGTTGGCCTGGGAAACATAAGATTTGTGTTAAACGAAGCAAAAGCGAGACATACGTGCGTTTGTTAGCGATAACTATTGTTGTGAAGTGGGAACTACATTCTAGCGGCTAAGGGCGAAAAGTGCGTGACAGTGATGTGCATACCATATAACGAAAAAAAATAACCTGACTAAGCTAACCCCTCTTCGCTCTCTCGAGATACTGTTCGTGTTTTTCTGGAAGAATACGTGTAGTTCATAACACAAAATGTCACAATTAGTATTTCTCAGCATGGCGCCATGTTTCTGCCTCTGGATCAACTAGAGTGAGTATTTAAGTAAGTAATAATAACATAAACTCTAAGGTATGCGTGCTTTCTCAAATGTTAAGCAAACAAATAATCAGTGGTAATTTTTCGGGGAGAGGGCGTTCAGCCATCTACTCCTTTCTCAAAGGGGACCTTGAACTTATATATCTTCCTCCCCTTGATCTTTCCTCAGATTCTGCACTGTATACGGTAAGGGAGTAGCTAACTGGTCCGCCGTATGCTGTTACATAAACATCTTTTTTGTTATTCTCAAGAACAAGGGCGTCGATGGGAATAAATAGCATTACTTATTAAAGTAATAACTTTGTTTACTATTCCTAATGAAACCTAACCTAACCATCCTAGTCAGCAATGCATAGTGCGAACCAGTTCCAAATCTGATGTGCACATGCTTCCAAATTAGGAAAATAATACATTATTTGTATTTACCTGTGATTTTTGACCCAAAGTAAGTTTACGTTAGCCATGATAAATGAAATAGAGTTATCATTTTAGGAAAGCTGATATTATCAAGGCACCCAGGTGGGCCAGTGTGATAGAACTGTACCAAAGTAATGCTAGAAGTACATTTAACTACATATAACGCAAGTAGCTAATAGGGTGACCGTACCAATAGTTAGCCAGGTACCAATGCTTGACAACTAAAGGAAA
>JAGDQP010041565.1:0-16852 GCA_022664845.1 Lepisma saccharinum | reverse complement strand
AAAAAAAAAAAAATAGTAGTCGAATTTTAAGACCTTTAACAAGTACCGAAGAGTATAGCTGATGTAAACTAGCTTGATATCTACTACTACTCGTGTACGGAGTGGTGACTATTGATATCGTCTCAAGTAACTCAAGTAGATAAAAGTTATGTACATATTTTGAATACAAACATAAAATGTCTTTTAAATGCCTAGTTTGATACGTTGCATACCTTGGGGGACCCGGTTCTTCGTTCCAAGATCTATCTTCAAAAATACCTATTTAAGTTTGCACATTCTTCAGTTTCACTTCTATGTGTCCGACAGAATAACCAAGGTATCAAAAACTAACTTTATATCTAAACCAAATACAAGTTAGTATTGCAACATCCATCCAGCCTCAGGGACGTCACAGTCAACACCAATCACAATAATTAAAACTCGATCCCACAAGCATTTACACAAAAACAGGTGCAACAAGATTTCAGATAACGATTGTTACTAAACAGATAGTGTGGCTAACCTGATATAAAGTGTTATTTTTTTAAATCTCACTAGTCGCTTTGTTGGATATTTGGATTCCCTAATGATGATAAATACAGTATGGCCGGAAAAGAGGTAGTATACCGAAATTCAAAACATGTACTTATTCCTGGAATTTGAACTTAATTTTACTGCACAATGTTACAGAGGCAAACATTCAAGCAATACAATACAGCAGCTGATCAGAAACAGAATAAGCAGCACACAAAATACTTAATATGCATGCTCCAAATGTGCTCTATCCAACACCAAACATTTTTTTGTACCGACAATGCATGCTGTCAATCACGGCCGCAGTTGTATCCCGTGAAATTGAATGCAACACACAAGTGATATTCAATTTGAGTTGGTCAATATTACGAAGCACTGGATTGTGATAAACACGCCTCTTCAGTATGCCAAACAAATAAACATCAGGCGGGGTGAGGTCAGATGAGCGATCAAGCCACGGATAATCTATTTGCATCGAGATTGTACGGTCTTGAAAGTGATGTTGCAGAATCTGTAAGTATTCATTATCGGTGTGTGTAGTGGCTCCGTCTTGTTGGAATCATTGTGTGTCACAACACAGATTCCTAGTGGATAATCGCTTTATTACCGAGCGCTTTTTGTGTTGGCACAGCACTGGCCTCGTTTGACGACTTGCAACATCACTGTACACTTTGTTGGAAGTGGTTTCTGGTATTCTAGCTCAAACAGGCTCCAAACAATTTTCACGATCTGTCCACCACTTCGGCCACTTCCTTATGAGCGGAAATAATCAACAAATACCTTCTCACAAACACTCAAGGTCATTACGGACCAAATTTTACTATAAGAATTAGTCACACTAACACTGCACAGTTCTACTTCCTTAACACCACCGACGGTGCACAGTATAGTTATACTTTATTCCCAATCAGACTGTACAAGTGGAACACAGAATACATTGTTGAAAACTAGGAATATTATGTGAAGTGAAATGTTCAAATGAACATTTTCAACGTTCAACCTCATATATTATTCACAATTTGAATCAATACATTTTATGCTTACTTATTTTGATTAGTTTCATTGGGTGATAAAATAATCCAACAAAGTAACATAGTGTCATTAAAAAATATAACTTTATACCAGGTCTGCCGCACTGTCAATCAGAAGCAGAATTCAAGAATGATAAAAATAACTTTTTTTCTTATTTTGGTATCAGAAATCCACCTGCGAAGTTTGCCGATTGAGTTTTGTAAAACCCTGTATATAGGGTGTGCATTTCACTGATAAAATTTATTTCATCGTTGTGCGTGTGTGATTGTCATCATTAAATGACTCAGAAAAGAACACATACGAGCTTCCTATCAACAGTGCAATCTTTTCCCATCCTCTGATTTACAAAATGACCTTCAGCCTTCCAATGTACCGGAAGCTAAACTTCATTAGAAAAGACTTACAAGTCCCTCACGGATTTCGCTCGAACTTTGGGAGAGAGTATGTACCACTTGCAAAGATAGTAACTTAAAAACATTTCCCCCCTAAAGACCTTAATTTCCTAAAAAATCTGGAAAGTTCTTTGACATACTTTAGATCCCTGAGCATCGCGATGAGGGGCATTGCTTTACCTATATCTACATTTATAAGAACCGGACAAAAGATTTTAATATGTTATCGGTATGAAATTAATGTGGACTATAGCTGAACACTAAGTTAAGGAATCCTGAAGTAGTATTTTCATGAGAAGGAAATATCAATCAACAAACATGACTATTAATATGATTACTCAGCCGTTCTTATTTTTATTAATATTTACCGAATGAACAGCATTATATAAATATACTTGTGTAAAGGAAAGTATGGCAGTCTCTGAAAATCATATATTCTACTTAAGGACAATCTAAAGCAATGATCTCCAACAAAAGATGGCAGCACTACCTCCGTATATGTCATGTATTTTCACTGTTGAACAAAATTTCATTGCTGCTCCTATAAATTCAAGCGTAGAAAGTTCATAACCAATTCAAGAGCATGATCGATGCCGACTTTTAATTTTCTTTTTTGTTCATTGTTGAAAGAGCTTCATTGTTATAGGTTTCGATATTCATAACAACAATGAAGCGATTTCAACAATGAAGGAAAACGAAAATAAAAAATCGTCATCAATCATGCTCTTGAATTGGTTATGAACTTTCTTCCCTCAAAGTTTGAACTCTCTAGGCTTGAATTTATAGGAGCATCAAGGAAATTTCGTGCAAACGATAAGAATACATTAGACATATACGGAGATAGTGCTGCCATCTTTTGTTGGAGATCGTTGCTTTAGATTACCCTTAAGACTCAATACCAGTAGAACTTTCTCGACCTTCTTTATAATTTTCGATCTGTTGTTCGCGTTAGGGAATCTGCCAGAATTTATAGTTTGGGGTAAGTTTTGAAAGGTTTCCATAATATTTTAACCGTAATGGTGAGTCTACATTAGGCCAAGTTTCTACGCGTGTGCATGTTGGTAAGGGCTGTCTTAGAACAGTGAAATCATCGGTCGTTTTTTTTGCTACTCCGAACTTTGAAAACAGAAAACGAGACAAAGAGAATACATACGCCAATACTTACTACAGAAACTAGTATACTTGTTGGCACAATTCACTACAGTACATTTAAACATATAAAAGCATCTAAAAGACCCGATGCTGTCACAACTAATTTGCAATATTTCTGTTATCACTGTTCACAGCGTTGCCACATACTCAAAACTAAAATTTAATTTCATTGGCTTTGTGGGATAAACCACGAAATTCTGTGTTGATAAACTTCAGAATGGCCTAGTGTTTTTAAACATAGCCTAGGTTTATGAAAAAGTGTTGGTAAATTTTATTTTGTCTGGGCCATTCTAATAACTTTTGACTTCGGCCCGTCACGATTATTCGTCACGTTCTACTTAAAATCCACAATCACAATCATCCATGCCCCATCCGGGATTCGAACCCGGGGCCTTTGAGTTGCTGGCTTAGCACCCTAACCCACACGGCTACCAGATCGGCTTATGGAAAGTGTCATTACACATGTTGATAAAACATGTGCATTTATTTTTTTCCCAAGCACATTGCAGTAAAAGTGTGAAACAATACTGGAATATATATTGTGAACTATCTGTGTTTTAAAAATATATATCATTGATGGAAATATTTACAAAATAACCTCCTGGCGTTAAAATTCTTGCCAATACGAAAAAATATTTTTAAAAGATTTCTTTTATCATTTTTCAGAAAAGAAACTGTTTTTGAAATAACGAAAATGTTTTAAAAATGTATCGAAAATATTTCATGCTGGGTGAGTATGTCTGGTTGACTATAAAAATATATGCACATACTGTTATGCTGCTTACATGGACCTTAATGAAGACCTTACAAAACGCTTACAGCGCATATAGAATGCCTGTCTCCGCTTCGTCTTTAACGCAAAGTACTTTGACCATTTAGTGCACTATTATAATAAATTGGGCTGGTTTGATCTTCGCACGAGACGCCGTCAACATGCTCTAAATTTACTTTATAAATTAGGCACAACGAAAAAACCGTCATACTTGTCATCCAGGTTCAAATTTCTCAGTGACACTCATTCTTTAAACACCCGCCCTAAAGAGAACACGGTGCAAAAACATAAATCAGAGTACTACTCAAAATCTTTCACTGTGTATACTACTAGAGCTTGGAACGAAATCCCTGGACTCATCAGGGACTCAGGTTCTCTATTAACACTTAGACGAAAACTATTTTTTAAAAAATCCTAGTCACAATTCCCGATGACTCACTAGACACACAGGTGTACAGATCAACACGTAACTATGTTATATAATATCATTATTATTATTGTTATTATTTTCTCTCGAGTTAGTATAGGTAGTATTTTTTTTCTTTCTTTTAGTTACCGCTTTATGAATGTAATATTATACATTTCTTCACTTTTAATTGTAATTGATATTGTATGATTTTTAGTGCTCATTTTTTGTTTGTTTTGTAGTGTTTAATTATTCATTTTGTAGTGTTCAATTATTTATATCATGTACATTTTATGTAGAATGTTCAAATGGTTGAGTGGAAGAAAAGGTTATGCCTTAACTTCGCCATTGAAAACAAGAATAAATGAAATGAAATCAACGCAATTATAGTATTTGGCAACCTATGAACAGTGTTAGCAGTAATATTGCAAATTGATTAAGACAGCACATCTAAATCAATTCGGCTCTTTTAGATGTTTATTTTTGTGTGTATTTAAACATATTGTAATGCACTGTGTCAAAAAATATAGTAATTTCTGCAGTAAATATATTCTCTTTGTCTTTTTTGCTGTTCTCAATGTCCCGAGTAGAAAAGAAACTATTGACGATTTCGTACTTCTGAGACAGTCTTCACCAACATGTGCAAAGAACAGAAATTTGGCCTAATGTAGACTCATCCTTAAAGTTTTAAAGTTGGAGGTATGTGCTCGAGAATTTCGGGCGGAGCACACCCATTCCGGGTTTGGCAGAATCTCTGCTTTGCATTTGAAAGTCGATAATTTGAATTTATCCTCCATAAAATCTACCTCTTTATCAACTTCAAAAACAGTAGGAATCAAAACTAGAGCAAATTAGTGCTACGATTCGACTAACAATCCCGAAGGCTCCAGTATCGTGATAGAATTTATGAAACACAAATATTAATTTATATGAAATAGATTGTGAACACTGATAACTGGGGTGCTTAGAGACGGGAACATCCAGAGTAATTTCATTGTATCCAATAATATTGAAATCAAATTTGATGCGGATACGTCCAACGGTGTGAAAGCAAATTGAAAAATTGATTTTTAAAAATTGGTTGGTGACACTGCCAACCGGGGTGTTTGGGACGGGGACACCCATAGTGTTTTTCTATTGTGTTGAATAATGTTGATTTAAAGAGGTCTGCGGACTGCAGGTTGAGAACTACCTAGATTTTTTTTAAGTTTATATGGTCGGAACAGGTGGCTGTCTGTCACAATTCTGAGGGATGAGGTCTCTTGGGAGCACTGTTCCGTGAACATAGATGGGAAAAGTAGAAGAGACCAGGTGGTTAGTGGAGTGACTATCCCGGAATTCTTCTAAGAAAACTGAGGAAACTCCTGAAAATTTTTGAGATAGCCAATAGCAGGTCTCAAACCTATGTTCCTCCTCAGTGCTGATTTGGAGTCACCAACCGTTACCACTAGACTACGGGGTATGGATTTTACTCCGTTAACAAACAAAAATATATCGTATCTTCGCGCTAACTGATTTGTCCCAAGTTATTCTAGTAAGATAAAGATGGCCTACGTTACTGTTGTGGTTTCCCCCTGAATGACACACGCGTTTTCTGAATTTGAAAATGTAGCAAAGATCTTCTTCCCTCACACGAATTCCCTTTCGCGTATCTCTACGCGTATTTGGGTCTTTCAACTGCGTTTACGCGAATGAGAGTTCGGGGAAAAGTTCTGGCAGTTAACCCCTAACTTCAGAAATCCCCTGTCTGATTCAGGGAGAGAAACTCAGCGTGTAGAATAGTGTAACGCTCTAGCGATAGATAGTATACGGCATTGATCGAAAGGTCTTCTCGTGCAAACGAATATTGTAACGGCGTTGCGTGTAGAAGTTGAAAAGCTAGCTCGCTTGGCCATCTCATTTCCAATTTGGTCCGCCTGGACTGAAATCAGAGAGATTACAGTGGGATCGATTGTGATGGTCCCTGGTTGTTCGTATCAAGACGGAGAGAAGTGCTTGAGCACTCAGCCGAAGATGGGACACGAGCTACAACGAGAGGAAAGATCCCACTCACTTCGGAGAATCATTGAAGGAGGAAACAGGTACATTGGTTTCTTCCTATCAGCTGCCCTCTATCAAGACTGTTAGCGAATAAACTTGTTTCCAGCTGTTTCCAAATAAATCGAACATAAGATTTTTATCCAGGCATCTAATATTTTGATAGTTTCATTACTGTGAGATTTGAACAAATTATCACGAAAACATTAACGAACTGACAAATTTAGAATGAAGAATTCACTTCTTCCGATTGGTCCGTAGTTCCATATTATTTACCTAGGAATGTGATTAGAAAAAGTTTTCGTAAATTATTTTCTACGAAACCGAGTGTAAATTCAATGCTACACGGTAAAAAAACAAACAAAAAAAAAAAAACAGTTGCTTAAAATTGAGAGAATATTACTTATCTGTGCATCCAGAAATAAATTTCTTAGAAAGGAGATATCAGCATTCTCATTTAATTTAAAATGAAAGCATACCAGTTTGGAAAAAAAGATCAGTAATTTGATTTCGAAACTGGCATCTTCTCATTTTTAATAAAATGAGAATGCTGATATCTCATTTCTAAGAAAATTGTTTCTCGGTGCACAGATAAGAACTTTTTTCCCAATTTTAAGATTTTTTTTTTTTACTGTTTAGAATTTCAATATTTTGATCCGATGTATTTATGCAGCAAAGTAATAACATCAAACGGAATCTTTGGTAATATGTACATTTGTTTCACTTTTGTCTGTATAAGAAAAATGGTGTATTTCTGCCTGATATTCCGAGTCCAGACCAAATATACCTAACAGCACGAATTTCCTTTATAAGACAATAATTCGGTCTTGAATATAAAAGGCATTTTGGTATTTTTGGTTTGATTATTTCCATAAATCACCAATTAGAAACTATTCTCATTAGATAAAAATACAGAGAAAAAATATCGCTGCCATGACCGGGACTTGAATCCGGATTTCCTGGTCATCGGCCGATTTTTATACCATTATACTACCGTCTTCAGTTCCTGGTTGAGGCAGCAACTGATTTTGATGTACGTTTTCCAATACTTAACCATGTGTAAGGTGTCTGGGTCAACGGAATGAAAAATCTATCATCATTAGTTTCCTTCAAATGAGGATTTGCATAGCTGATGATAAGTGTCAAAATGTTCGAAGTTAAGATTTTCCTGTAATTCATTAAGCTGCGCTACCTAGCGGCCGTAGCCAAGTTTGTAGAGCGTTGGCTTAGCAATTTGAAGGTCCTGGTAAGGATCCCAGTGGTCGTCCATTATGACTGAAGTTTTTCAGTTTTTTCCTTAGTCATACTAGGCAAATGCCGGGATGCTACCTACTAACTAGGTCCTGGTCAACTACATTCCAACATCTTTTACCCACCCTATCCCGGTTTGAGCCTAAGATGCCTAAAAGCCATAAAATTCAAATTCAAAATTGAAATGGAGCAGCGCTTAAAAGATATATATGTCGCATTAGCTTAGAGGTAGATCGCTTTCCTCTGGTGCGTGGGGCAACCTGTTCGATCCCGGCTCGTGCCATGTGGGATTTGTGGTGGACGAACACCGTGTGGTTGGGTTTCCACAGGGTTCTCCCGTTTACTCTTACTTTCTCCATTCCACCAATTCAAGATCCATTCGGCCTGAGCCAAAGTTGTCTAAAGGCCTTAAATTAAATTTATATCCAATGTCCATTTCATTCTTTCTATTTATTGAGTAATTTTACATAATAATACGTTTATATTGGTGCATTAATCTTTTAGATTTTCATGCCATAATGAATAGTGGTGGACTTTTCACTGCATTAATATATATGATTTAAAACAAAAGAAATGAAAAGGAAACTTGAAATTTCCCGTAATTAATTTAATAATCTACATGGCGATGTATTGTTTGAAGAAAAGGTATGGTAACGCGTGATATTGAGTGATGTTACTCTTACAAAGACTTGGTGTTTGGATGCAGAAGTAGAAGTGCTGGATTCAGGCTGACTCTGAAGAGCCAACTGGAAAATCGGGGTTGAATGGGAAACCACAGCAAAGTGATTCCGGGTGTGATGCGCAAGGGGGTGAGAGAGGTTCGTATACAGAGAAACGACCAGGCTTAGAATGTGTTTGGGAGGACTTTGCTGTCTCAGCCACTCCGTGAGCTCTTTCAATGTTCTGAATTTCTTTTTCAATGTTCGTTACCTCAACGACGCCAGACAAAGAGAAAAGAAGATAAAAAGAAAGTGAACAAAAGAAAAAAAGCTTCCTTGAGATAAGATGATGTTGATGCTCTTAGTTACAGCTGAGATTCTTGTGAACAAGTTGAATGGATAGTTTGGGCGGAAGAGGAGTTGTTTTTCAAAAATGTTCTCTGCAATTTGTTCCCATTGCTGGTAAAGTCGGAAGATAGCTAACTAACAAATTGAGATGTCAGTCTAGCGTCATTATGTGTCGCGTACAAGGGGAGATAATGAGAAGTAATTTCGTTGAAAACTGGATACCTGCTCTATGTTACCGGTATGTGTTACTTTCTGCCTTTCTCCATTTGAGTTCAAAATATAGTTTTATTTTCTTTGAGAACTATCTTAGATTCTTATATCATCTTATCGTACAAAAATGGTCAAGCTATTGTACAAAATTCGAACTTAGCACATTCGAGTATTGATATTGTGAATATACAAGCCCAGAGAAAAAAATATAAAGACAAGTCACTCACTATGGTAAGCATATTTCGCACACAATATATTTTGGGAAATTTAGTATATTACGTACAATAGCCTCTTTTTCAATTCAAATATATTTTCATGTCACGAATTATAATGGGAATATGAACGTCTGCAGGATAAAAAACTTGGCGCAAGCTTCCATTTCATTGAAACTGAATCGCATATATTTAAAAGGGCATCAGTCCACAAGTCGGTTATTTTTAGTCTTGTAGTGTTTCAGAATATACAGTTATAGCTGCACGTATTGGTATTGAAAATCAAATGAATAAACCATTTCCTCTAAGTTTTGTAGTAAACTGAAAACTTCATAAATTCTTTTAAAAGGCGTCAGTCAAGGACTCATCCATAAGGACGCAAGCTTAATCATCAAGATAAGTTGCCATCAAGTGTAATAAAATTAAGGATTTTGACAAATTAAATAATTATGTGCCCGATGAGTACCGGTACTTATGTATGTATTACTTAGGTAAAATACTACGATGAGATTTTAAATGACTTGTGAACAATGAAAACCAAGACGATGATTAAACTTCCTGTCACATCATGATTTTTGCTTCATTAATAAATCAGTGTTCTAAACTTTATAAGAATCAAATTGATAATGTATGCAGTCAACATTATGTTAGTTTTAAAACATAAATTAACGACAAATAAAAGGAAAGAATGGCAAATAAAAGAAAAAAATGTAATTTTTGTATATTTTCTTCAATTGTTTAAAGGACATCAGTCCCCCAACTTTTGTGACCAATAACACATCCATATATTACAATAGCGATATAATCATGACTCAGAATCGCTTTCAACCATCGAACCTGCTAGCCTGCATAAAATTTCTCTCTTTAATTTTCCATTTTAAAACGTTTTTCTCAAGTTTTCACAAACTTTTACTCCTGGTCCTTTTTTTAATATATATATATATATATATATATATACACGATTCAATGATTGACTAGTCTTGGTTCCACTTGATAACGTCAGTTTCACGTGGAACGTTATTTTGTTTCAAATAGAATTTTAAAGTCATATGAACGTTGAAAGTTATGCTTACGAACGCTTGTATATGCATTGTGCAAAGTTGTGTTAAGCTTTCTGACTTGCTGCACAAGCTTGCTCCTAAACTTACTAAGAGAAGATTCCATTCGGTTGGAAGGTTTTGCTGCATTTTGCGCACAAGTAACTACAAAAGTACAAACAGAGAATTATCTGTGATTCCTTATTATCAATATACTACTGCATGTGTAGCGGGATACTTTCTATTCTTAAGGAATACTTGTCAGGTGTCAGAGCCCGATTTTGTTGAAAATTCGTATGTAAGTACAGTACTTAGGTAAACGTTCACAGCCAAAATTATAGGTGCTGCCGTCAATAAATAACGACAGGAGAACCCGAGGAAGATGGAACGTAGATAGCAAGAAAATCCAATACAAAGTACGAAAAATGCCTTTCTTTTACAAACTATTACATATATTGAAAGCAAATGGTTATTAATGGAAAGTGGACAAAGAGACAATACATGCTGGAGGGTATGACGACAATGGTCGCCATCTTGAAAGCGGACATCTTGACTATGCTTCAAAATTTTTAAATAGTAAGTGGGTCATGTAATTTATCAATCTTTTCTGGAACGTTGCAAGAAACGAAGTCAATTTTGACATAGTTTTATTCCTGTACGACAAAATGACACATGAAATTGACATGGCGAATATGTGAGCCTAATTATGAAAAAAAAAAAATATACAGTTGAAGGAACGAAAACCAAACGCCTACATAAGAGGTACCGTTGGAAACTATCATCCTAAATTCACAACATGAAGTTCACTATAAAGTTTTAAATACACTAACTTAAGATGAAGTCCCAATTTCAAGGTGTAATGCTAGGTGAAAGTGACCTTCTGTGACGTGTCATTTTGTCGTACAGGACTAGAGTTATGCCAAAATTGACCTCGTCATTGGGTTTCTTCGAAGATTTCAGCACAGATTTATATGTCACATAACTTACTTACTTTTTATTTTTATTTTTTTAAGCATAGTCAAGATGGTCGCTTTCAAGATGGCGGCCATTGTCGTCATACTCACCAGCATGTACTGTCTCCTGTCCAGTATTTATTAATCCATTTGCTTTCAATATATCCCGGGTCAATTAGGCCGCGCAGTGCCGACTGCGACCGGGCGCGTCCACGGGTTACGGATAGTGGGCCCCCAAACATTAGCGCCAGCTGCGAAATAAGCAGATAAATCTGACAAATAAGCAGTCGCGGACAATTCGTCTAAGGGAGACAGAAAAATACCACTGTCTTGCGGTTGATGGATGGATCCATAAAGGCTAGGGGAAGAGGACCCCGACAGAAAACTGCTGGTCCTCCAAGTTGGGGGGCCACTACCCCATCCATCAGATATACAGCGGGTTATGAAGCCTCAAGATTTGTCTCGGATTCAGGACGGAATTAAAAAGGGATTGACTCGGCGTATGAATATGAACTGGAATATCGGAATGTGGAAAGTACGAACACTTAGAAAGGCTGGCAGATTGAAAACACTACTACAACAACTACAGTGATACAGAATTAAAATAGCAGAAATCCAAGAAACAAGATGGAATCATAATAATGTTTGAAGCAATATTGAGCAGCGGAAAAAAAACAAGAGAAGAAAGAAGGAGGTGTTGCCTTTATAGTAGAAAGATCGATGAAATGTAATATAACGGACTTTAAACCTGTTAATGAGAGGATATGCCACATCAGACTGAAAACAAGATTGAATAATGTATCGATACTGAATGTCTACTCTCCAACAGAAGAGACGGAGAAAGATGAATTCTATAAGAGACTTACACAAATATACGAATTCCTACCTCAGTATGATGTAAAAATTGTGCTAGGAGACCTAAACACATAAATTGGAAGAGAGGAGAATTTTGAAGGAACAACTGGGAAACATAGCCTACATCAGAAATCAAATGATAACGGACAGGGATTAATACAGTTTGCATCTAGCCACAATGCAATAATTAGCTCTACAACTTTTCCACACAAAGATATTCATAAAATAACCTGGCGTTCACTCGATGGAAAAGTACACAAACAAATTGATCATGTTATAGTTAACAGAAGATATGCAAGGTGTATAAAAGACGTAAGAAATCAGAGAAGCGCGGACGTAGGAAAATAACATTACCTAGTAAGAATTAAATTTAGGTGTAGAATTCAACTAAAAAAGAGAGACACAGTATTACAAATTATATCTTTTGATGTAGACGAACTGCGAGATAGAAAAGAGAGAAAAAAATACCATGAAGAAGTACGAAAAGCAATAAGAATTGAAGAACAGAAAAGATCAACAGGATGTGAAAATGCAAATAAAGAATAGCATAATAACAGCAACAGACCTAACAATAGGGAAAATAACACTAAAGAAGAAAAATAGCTGGTTCGATGAAGAATGTGAAGAAATAGTGCAGACAAGACAAGTGTACAAGGATTTTCTTACTACGCCTACAAGAAGAAAGAAAGAAGAAATGGATAAGATGAATAAGGATGTAAACAGAATATGCAGAAAGAAGAAAAGAGAATGGACAAGACAACAAATTTCACACATAGAAGAAAATATGAGATAGAAAAGAACGGCAGAAGCATACAAAGAGATCAAGAAAATAAGGAGAGGATTCATTGCGGAGACGACAATGCGTAAAGATAAGGATAAGGATAAAATTATAAGGTACGATACAAGGATAAAAGAAAGATGGCGGTAATACTTCCAAAGCTTCCTGAACTCACAAGAACAGGATCAAGAAGAAATGAACAACATACAGGAACAACGAACAGATACAAATTACGATGGGATGGAGGGTAAAAAGTGCATAACAGATATACCCACAACAGACGAGGTCAAGAGGAACATACAAAAACTAAACAATGCAAAAACAACAAGGTACGATAACATACCAGCTGAATGAATAAAATATGGAGGAAGGGAAGTTGAAGAGCTAATCCAGCAACTGCTAGCAAGGATATGGGTGGAAGAAGAAATCCCAGAAGATTGGAGGAAAAGTATCATATGCCCCATATACAAAAAAGGTGACAAAATGGATTGCAAGAATTATAGGAGAATATATTTACTGTGTAGTGCATATAAAGTATTTACCGGCATATTGAAGGAAAGAATGGAACTAATGGCTGATAGTATTCTAGGGAAATATCAGTCGGGATTTAGGAAAGGAAGATCGACTACAGACCAAATATTTGTCATGAAACAGATCTTGGAGAAATGCGACGAATACGAAATAGAAACTTACCAGATTTACGTAGACTTTCAACAAGCATATGACTCTGTAAAAAGGGGAAAATTAATGGAAATACTGAAATATTTTGGCTACCAGCAGAAAATAGTGACACTAGTAGGAACAACAATGGAAAATATAATGGCATATGTGAAAATTAAGAGCGAACTTAATGAACCATTCCAAGTAACAAAAGGGCTAAAACAAGGACATGGACTAACCCCAATGTTATTCAATCTTGTTTTAGAATTTGTAATAAGACAGTTAAAAGTAGATACAAATGGAACATTACAAAACAAGCTAGTACAGATCACAGGATACGCGGATGACATAGGTATAATTGGACGCACCAAAAGTGAAACAATTAAAACATTTAATGAAATAGAGAGCAAAGTTAAAGAAGTAGGACTGAAAATTAATGAAGAAAAATAAAAATAATGATACAATCACGGCGGAAGAGAGAAGCAGAAAAGATTATAGAAGTCGGGGAATACAAGATTGAGAAGGTATACAAAATGAAATACCTAGGAACAATATTGACTGAAAACAATGAGGAAATAGAAGAAATTAAGTAGGATACATGCAGCCAATAAATCATACTATGCAATATTAACAGTGTTTAAAAATCGAAATATAAACTGCAAACGTAAAGCCATACTCCACAAAACTTTGGTAAGACCTATATTAACATATGGATGCGAAAACTGGGCATCCTGCGAAACTGGAGTGGCTATAAAGCAAATAGACATATTTGAAAGGAAAATGTTAAGAAGAATCTATGGGCCAACTAAAGAAGGAGATCAACGGAGGAAAAGAAACAATAAGGAATATACGAATTATATGAAGACATTGCAATATCGAATTATGTACGAATAAAAAGACTACAATGGGCGGGACATGTTGAAGGATGGAAAATCAAAGAATACCAAATAAAATGATAAATGGAAGGTTCGAAGGAAGCAGAAGGAAAGGTATACCGAAAATCAGATGGGAAGATCAAGTCCAAAAAAATGCGAAAGAGCTACTTGGAGTGCGTGGGTGGAGAAGGATCGGACAGGAGAGAGAAGAATGGAAGGCAAGGATTGAGGAGGCGAAGGATCGACTACGGTCCAAGGAGCCGGATAAGTAAGTAAGTAAGCTTTCAATATATTTAACAGTCTATAAAAGAAAAGGCGTTTTCCGTACTCTGTATTGGATTTACTCTACGTTCCATTTTTTCGGGTTTCCCTGTCGTTATTTGTTTGACGGCAGCATCTATAATTTTGGCTGTGAATGTTCACCTAGGCACTCTACCTACATACGAATTTTCATCAAAATCGGGCTCTGACAACTGGCGAGTGTTCCTTGTTAGACAAAAGTGATGCTCATGCGATTGAATATATTTTGAGAGTAATACTATTCTGGGAGTGTGATAGAGGGTATACGCAGAGTACGCCACTGACGACTGCTATGGATAAGTCGAAGGTTTTGAATGCATGTAGAGGATTGTCAAGTACTGACACAAGTTTTCTCAACATTGTAAACCTCTCTTGCAAGCAGTGGAAGAAGAGAAAAAGAGCTCTATTAATGCTTTTCCTAATCTTCGCAGTGAGGAGGAGCTGCACAGATCTTCATTGTTCCCGCTGACGTTTGTGAAGTTGAGGGGAGTTAATTGCAGGTAATGCCTTAGTGAAGTTCTCGATTGGACGGAGAGTGGAGGGGAAGGGAGGAAAGTGGAGGGGAAGGGAGGAGAGGGGACGAAAATAGTGGGAGAAATCTTCCGTAAAAGCAACTGTTCCGAGTCGTAATTCAGCCCCTCAGCCTGATTGTTCCGAACAGATGTTTCCGACATTAGGAGAGAATTTTCTCACCTATGAATGCAATATTCAAGAAGTTTCTTCCAGGATTTCATAACTCAAAATAGCACATTTTAATCTATAATTGTTTAATCCTAATCTAGAATACTTATTCTACCACACACAGAGTTAAAAAATACATACTGAGGTGCACACGTACTTTGTTGCATTGATTAAACACGCCAATAGCCAAATAAAACAGACGTAATGAAAACTTTCCGAGAAGATTCCTTTGAATATTTTCCGTCGTCTAAGTCGGCATATTTGTTTTATCGTCTAACGTTTTACAACCAACCATCTTTGTCTAAAAGATATCAAAAGGATTTCTGTGTGTGCTCCTTGAGGGAAAATTTAATAACGTTTATGCTTACTATACCAGGAGGAAATATTCGCAATAAATACAAACTTATCTCTGATTTAAACCTTAAAATAGTAACTATTTATTGTGCTCTGGTTGAAAGACCTTTTCCCTTGCCTAACGCTAAGTGCAAGTTCTTGCATCTTTTGGCAACTTAATCTCCGATTTTATTCAGTTATTCACATTTAATTTTTTGAAAGTCCTTTAACATTTTTTTGCAAAAATTATTATTTACATTTTTGATAGTTTTGCAAAGTACTTACGGTCTCCTTTTGTTTGCTAGCTGTGACCATTTATCGTCAGCTATTCGATTATAAATATAAACGTGTGTCACAAAAATAGTAGGGTCTAATCGTTGTTATAGTGCCAGTTTTAATTTTATTAAAATCGCTGCTGACTTCCAAGCAGCATTTAGATTAATAACGTTTTGATTTCATTAAAAACGTTTTGACTTGATTTAAAATGTTTTGATTTTCTTGACTGTGTAAAAACTCTCATAGATGAACGGAGCTCAAACTATAATTATCTATTGTAGCACTCAAACAGTCGATATAATCCAATGTTTTCTATTTAGAATTTAATGATTGTTGGAAGAAATTGAAAACTGACACCCATTTATCATTTTAAATTAAAGTTGGCCATCTTTTAATTCTTAGACATATTACCTGTACACCACTGTTCTACTAAATATGGCAAAACGGGGTAATGCCAACATTTATATTTTAGAAGTGTTTAACTTGTAAATGGTAAGTCCGAAATTTATGAGAGTAATGCCATTTGCATATGAAGAGGTCTTCTGTCATATCTGGAAGATGATTGTTCTTTTGTTTTGTTTTTTAAATAATATTCTGAATTGTGTTAATTAAACTAAAAAATTCATTTCAGATTGGGCTTTCGGAGAGCACAAAGTATTGATATCGATTCATATTTTGAATCGAAAATGTTACTTAGAATATATCATCATCATCATCATCATATTCAGCCGTTTTCTATCCACTGCTGGATGAAGGCCTCCCCCTTTTCTTTCCACATATCTCGGTCTGCTGATATCCTCATCCATGTAGCTCCTGAAAAACGCTTGATTTCATCTACCCATCTTACATTTGGACGTCGTCTCGGTCGTTTCTTTTCTCTAGGAATCCACTGTAGTACATTTGTCGTCCACCTTCCATCTGTTCGTCTAGCTATGTGACCGGCCCATCTCCACTTCATCTTCTTCGCAGTCTTGATTACATCCTCTACCTTTGTTTGTGCGCGAATCCATTCATTTCTCTTCCTGTCCCTCCTGGTTATTCCTAGCATGCACCTCTCCATTGCTCTTTGTGTGACTCTCAATCTTTGAGTCGTTTGCGCATTCAATGTCCAAGTTTCGCA
>JAGDQP010041564.1:1315-16853 GCA_022664845.1 Lepisma saccharinum | reverse complement strand
TATATATATATATATATATATATATATATATATATATATATATATTTCTTGTGTGAGCTTGAGATTGTACAGCCATGTTAAAAAAGATATTCTGGGAACATAGCATTTAGTTTTTTATTTACCTTATATTTATGGACTAGATAGGCAGGCTTGTAGCAGGCTTCCCGTATAAGATGCCTATCTAGCCCATTACTTTAAGTTAAATAGACTAAATACTATATTCCAAGAATACATTTTTTTTTTCGTGACTGTACATGTCGTTAAGAATACATTTTTTTTCTTTTGAGATCTGATGATCTTAGTTTACCAAGGATGGAAGACAGTTTTGGAATATGGAATCCAATTTCTTTAAAGAACTCTTTGTGCCATTTTAGTATCTCAGAAAATAAAACAGCTGAAAACCTCGGACAAGAATGGTTTTGTTCGTCTTAAAATAAACTTTGCATCGTTACTTTGAGTTTGGTCTGTAAATCCTCCTACCTACTGAAATTAAGACAAGAATTTCAAGGCTCTGAATTTTTATTATTTGTTAATATCCACAAGGAAAGAATGCACCTTAAGAAAATATTCTCTTTTTTTCACAGCGTCAGCAAGGGCGTTAATACGGTCGCTCGATTTTTTTCTCTCCAATGAACAAGTTTAGAAGGTCACCTGGAAAATTCTAAAACTTTGAGTAAAGAAAGTCTTGTATGCAAAGATTACAGTTTTTTAATTTTTCTAATTGACTTACAACGACGGTTAAGTATAGCCACTTATTGAGTTACCAAAAGAATCTCTGACGTGTCGCCTGGAAAAATTTCAAGCTTCGTGTCAAGAAAGATTTAAATCAAATGACAACAGACAGTATAGTGTTGGCAAATTAGACAAAATGGTGGAAATAAAGAGATAACAGTTGGTAGAGATGTGTGGAATAGTGGTCCAATCAACATACTAAAAGTCCTGGAAAATTGGAGTGAAGCTTCAGCCGCCATCTTGGAAAATGGCCGCCGCCGATGCCGTAAAACGACTTTTTTCGTTATTCCGCACACGAAACGCCAGAAAATCGTCAGAGAGAGATAAAAATCGGTACAGGTGTGTGGAATAGTGGTCCAATCAACATGCTAGAACACCTGGGAAATCCAAGTGAAGTTTCGGCCGCCATCTTGGAAAATGGCCGCCGCCAGTTCTAACGGGTATTCGTAGGGCCTTACCCCGGACGCTCTGGTTACCCTATATGGTTTATTTGCGTGTGCCGCTGCATTATTCTGTTTATTTGTGGGGCAGTAACCTTTTATCCCACCACTGGACGTTTGTTTCAACGCCCGTGCGTGTAGTGAGTGCCCGAACAATTTGGTGATTTCTCTGAAAGCGAAGATTTTTGGACTCGGCCACATTGTATTTGCACGTGCGAAGATGATGACGTGAGCCTGACAGTGATTGTGAAGAGGCTGAAATATTTAATTATTTTGCGGGAAATGAGAACCAAGACGAAGGATTCGTGTGTCTAATTTTAATAAGAACAGTCCCAAGCAGATCATGTGCAGTTTTTATAGAAGTCAGCTATCTGTAAGTAGAGAAAATTCCATTGATCTCCTATGCATTTCTTATGGTACGACATTGGAGCCGGCAGTGATCCATAGAAGGGATTATAAAAAGAGTATGCAGTGAGAAAACAAGCATCCACGGATTGATTCTTAAGTGATTGTTTCTTGCGCACGTCTATCTGGGCCCTTATTTTTATTTTTGCAAATCCGAACAGTGAATAATAAGTGTATGAAAAATTAATTTATCTGAGCAGTGTTTACGCTGCATTTTCAGTTACACCGGTAGTCATCTTGCTACGAGAAAGGATATATTTTTATCTTGAGTAGAAATGGAGTTCTCCGAAACCTGTATTCTTTTTGGGGATCGTCTTGCAACAAGTGACACCGTGCAAGTTACTAGAGGACTATAAACGTTAATTACTAGCAGTGTGAGGAGAAAGGATGGTAAAGATGTCGCGATGAGAGATATGGACCTATTCGAAGTTAGATATATTTCTGTTTAAGATAACATTTTGCGAGCTGCTGCAAAGCGAAATGACGAATGGGGCACTGAAGTATCTGATAGGCTTGCAAATGTAATCGATTTGGTAGCAGCTGAAGGGAGATATCATCAGTCCTGTTTCGCGAAGTTCTTCTCAAGCGTTCCCTTATCAGAAAAGCAAGGAAGACCAGCAAACGAAATCCACGCTGAGGCTTTCATGAAACTGTTCGAGTTGCTCGAAGAAAATGACGAACACCAGTACACAGCGAATGAGTTGTTGGAGAAGGACTCTCAATATCTTCCTCTAAACGAATAGCCCGTGTCAGACAAGACATTGAAGAATAAGCTGAAAGAAGGATATGGAGATTATATTGTTATATCTAACAGCAATAAGAAACCCAACGTCGTGTGCTTCAAAGAAACAGGATACAAAATTCTGTCAGAGGCGCGGTACAAAAGTAAGGCGAAGAATGTCACAGAGGAGCGTTTACGAGTAGTGAAAACAGCAGCTACCATAATTCGAGAAGATATTCGATCCCAAATGTATCCAACAGACGGATACCCTGATCCTGACGAGTTCTTAACTGAATGCGCCAGTGTTATCCCTGAAACTCTGAATCTTTTCCTGAAGAAAATCCTTAAACAACGTGAAGGTTGCTCTAACGAAATTACAAGAAAATCCGTGGCGATTGCTCATGTGATAATAGCTGCAACGAGACTTCGATCCTTCCTGTCGCAAGTTTAAATTGCGCTCGCGGTTTACCTCCACAGACACTTTGCATCCCGGCAACTTTCAGACATCTTGCATAGCATGTGTCTCTGCGCTTCATACAAAGAAGTCACTCTCTACGAAGCATCAATCACAACTCAGCAGCAGCCTCAACTTACAGGTCTGTTTGATAACGCTGATATCGATACACACACGCTCGACGGCCATGGCATTTTTTCACTGCATGGGTGGAATCAGATGCGTGACTCCAGATGACGCCTTGGTTCCACCCAGCGATTAAAAACCGTTTCAAGAGCAACGGTATTGGGTCGCATCGGTGCGATTCCGACACTTACATCTTTCCATTCACCTGGTTCTGGTCTACATATGATGTCGATAAAGGACCTAGTGAAGTGCAGAATGCTGGAAAAACGTGAAATTACCGAGTCACGTAGATGTGTTATGGATATGCTGCCGCTGCTTGCTTGGAAATCCTGCAACTCCAAACTGGAATGGTTTCATGGAGCTTCTGATAAGTTATGCATCGTCGTATGAAGAAAGTCGTGTTGTACCTCTGCCATTTGTCAACTTGAGATACACTAATGTTGACTGTATATACAGCGTTGCTTACAAGGAATGAGCTAATTCAGGACAGAAAACATGCTTTGTCACGTTTGACCAACCCTTATTCATCAAAGCGTGTGATATTGTTGCTAACACTGAAGAACTGTGCTCAGTCATAATTCCCTTCGGTGGGTTTCATTAACTAATGTCATACATAGGAGCAGTCGCATACATAATGAGTGATAGTGGTCTCAGTGAAATGTGGAAACATATATATGCACCTAATTCTGTTCACAGTATGATGAGTGGCAAAGCGTATGCACGAGCAGTGCGGGCTCATTTGCTGACAGAACTAGCATAATCCATTTACATCTTTCAAGAGCAAAAACAGTTCAGTCTGTTGGACCCGGACTTGGACTCAGCAATCACCAAACTTCAAGAAGAACTACTCAGAGTCGGCATAACAGGCAAGGATATTAAAAACAAATCTTACCTGATGACGCTGTGCAAAGGATTCATCCAGTTTCTAGATTCAGTACAGAAGAACAAGCCAACGGCCTACTTATAGATTCAGTATTTTCGTCAAGTTCAACTCTTGCGAGCATTCATACATGCTGAAAGAAGTAGAAACTGGGCATTACATCTTCAAAGTGTTAATGGCATGCTTCCCCACTTCCACGCTGCAAGATATTTGAATTATGCGAAGTCATGCCACTTGTAACTCCAGGAAATGTGTGATCTCCAAAGGAAAATGTCCATAGATGAGTACAGGAAATACTGTGATAGTGGGTATTTTACCATCAGAAGAACTGATACGTTCTGGAGTGGTGTGTGGACCGACTTGACTATAGAACAATGTCTCATGCGGTCAATTAAGAGTATTCGAAGTCTGTCTCACGGTCACGGAGTGTCAGACAGTGTTGTGACTAAATGGATTTCGAGTATCCCAGCCACGACTGGAATTGCCGACAGTCTCGAAAACTTTTATTATGTCAAATACAAATCGGGTGAGCAACATGTAGAACTTAAACATTCAAGGAAGCTCGTGACGATGCCGATGTTAATAAGTTGGTCGACTGGCTTCGATGTCACAATCCTTTTTCTGAACACAACGAACTTGTGTCGATCGCTACCGGCATCACAGATGATATTGGACTGATAACAGTACTATAGAAAGCAATTTCAAAGATGTAAAACTAAAGCGACGCGATAAGGTACGTCCCTTGTCAGCAGGGTCAAGTGGTGTGCGGATACCTGTAAACACTACACTACTGTTTCATCGAATAGTTGGAGTCGTTAAATGTGACGAAGATTTGGAAGAGTGCTTCTCCTACGAACTGGCACCAAGACCATTGTCACTGTTTGATAATATTTCTTTAAGAAAAACGAAGAAGTCGATATTGTTTGAAGTTTTTGATTCCATTGATGAGGCAAATTAAGGAAGTGACTATCATCCCGAACAAGGTGTCACTGTCATAGACGGTGGATATCTTTTGCATCGAGTTATATGGCCTCAACAAGGAACGTTTGGCGATGTCTCCGATTGTTACAGCGCTTACCTCAATCGACATTATGGGCGGCAAACAACTATTGTATTTGACGGTTATAGTCAGCAAAGCACCAAAGAAATTGAACAAAAACGACGATCGCGATCCATTCGATCAGCAGATGCCATATTCACAGCTTCAACACCAGTGATGACACCTCAAGAAAAATCCCTCGCTAACAATTGCAACAAGAGTCGCTTCATTGCCCAGCTTTCTCGTCATATTTCCACAGCTGGATTCTCTGTAGTGACAGCACCAGCTGACGTAGACACGCTTATAGTGAAGACTGTGTTGAATTGTCCCTTTCCAGATCTGAGCACGTATTTGTTGTCGGACAAGATGTTGACTTGCTCCTGACATTTGCAGATCAACATGTGGATATTTCATTCGTGAAAAAGGCCTCTGTAAAAATTGAGAACAAAGTACACAATACTAAAAGACTACAGTCCAGCCTAGGTGAAATGAAAGAACATCTCCCTTTTCACGCACGCGGTAAGTGGTTGCGATACCATTTCATCACCCTATCGGCAAGGAAAGAAGAAATCTTTCAAAACTTTACAGAGCCGAAAAGATTTGCGGGAGTGTGTACGCGTATTTGCAGCCCATAACGAATCTAAATCTTAAATTGCCGCAGCTTGAAAAAAAAGTATCTGCTTGCTTTGTATGGGGCGCTGAATTCTGTTTTCACTCTGGATGCTCTGCGACATCATAACTTCATGAAAGCTATCGCAAAGACTTCTATCCATGGAAGAATATAGCTGAAATCTTTACCACCATCAAGTATGGCTGCCCTCCAACATTCCTTGCGAGTGTATCACCAAGTACAACAATGGCTGGGCAATGACCTGCCGGCAACAGATAGCAGCTACTTGGAGTAATGACCAAAAAGTCACCAGCTCCTGATCGCCTGCTGAAGCTAATTTTCTGCAACTGCAAATATGGTTGCGAGAAAGGCTGCAGCTCTGCCCTATGTGGTTACTGCTGCGGCACTGTCTGCATTAACAGTTTATATAAAGACAAGGATTATGTAAATGATGACCTGCTAATGGATACTGAAGAATTCGGGCATGTAGGCGAACCTCATGATTTCCAAGATGACTGTATCGATAGCAAAAAGACGAAAGTTGTGACGTGAATATATCAATGACACAGGTGCATTTATATTTTTACGCTGACAAACGAATGCTTATTCGCTATCCATTTTCAAATGTTTGTACTAACATTTTCAAAATCAATAAATAATTATATGTCATAACATTGTTGTTTCTTTCCATACACTGCTGCTGGTTCACAACTTTGTAGTGTAAAAGTGTACATGTTGTAATAACTGAGGGTACAACGCATACGTCTTTTAAGGTCAATTGACTAGGTCTTTATTACCTGAGCTGGAATGAAATCTACCATACTGAAAACACACAACTTCGTTTCGAAAAAAAAGTCGTTTCACGGCACTGGCGGTGGCCATTTTCCAAGATGGCGGCCGAAGCTCCACTCGGATTTCCCTGGACTTTTAGTATGTTGATTGGACCACTATTCAACACACCTGTACCGATTTTTATCTCTCTCTTATGATTTTGTGGCGTTTTGTGTGCGGAATAACGAAAAAAGTAGTTTTACGGCGGCGGCCATTTTCTAAGATGGCGGCTGAAGCTCCACTCGGATTTCCCAGGACTCTAAGTATGTTGATTGGATCACTATTTCCCACATTTCTACCAATTTTTATCTCTTTATGAATTTGTTCCGCCATCTTCATTCTTTTTGTCTAATTTGCCCACACTAGTAGTTCTGTAACCATTAAATAAAATAACCCGTCTTTAGGTTATCAGAAAAAGAGATGCACCTTGGAGCTGGAAGGGAAGAGAACGGAGCGAGAGCGAGAAACGGAGCGAAAAGGACAATTACAGTAAAGCCTATCTACAGTTACTGATCTCAGGATACAGTAAAGCATATAAAAATGATTTGAAAGATGCACGAAAAGCTGGAATTGAACCCAGATATCCCCCTTCCCGATCAGTGTCTCGGCGCTGAGTTGTCAGCAAGAACGTAAGTTACTTGCTGACCTCTTGGCCAGCGGGACACACTGATTTCATTCTGTCCAGAACCCAATATTCATGAACATCCTTGTACTTGTATTCATATAGGTCTACACCGGAAGAAATCCCTATTTTCGTAATATATCTCGTAAAAACCACATGCTACGCCACTGTTACATAATAACCGGAAGAAACGTTAAAGGTAAAGGAAGAATGATTAAGAAAGGAAAGTGTGTACCGTGATTAGTGCATAAGATGAAGACGTTGTGCAACAGAGTAGGTAAAAAAAGCCGTTAAAATCCAATGAAAAGACCTATAACACGATTCAGATGTTCTTCCTTTAAAACCAATGAATTGAATTGTTTTGTCGTAACATAAATAGGAAATATTAAAAGAACTTTTTTAATAACTGTAATACATAATTATCCTTTGTCGTTTTTACGCTTTGTGATTTTTATACCGATTGCAGAAGTAATGAGAAATCAACAGTCATTTCCGTATTATTGCAAAAGGTGGGAAGTATTATTGCGTTCGTGTATTTCAATGTACTGTCATCCGCAAAACAACCTTCGAAGTGTCATTCGCACACGAAATTCGTGTTCGTTTTCAGAATTTTTACCACGTTCCACCTTCGAATTTACCATTATATTATCTTACCACCACTTATCTTATGGAAAATATATTGTGAGAATGGACATTGACAAGTTGTCACGTTAACTGTGCTAGACTAACAGCTACCAAAAGTGACAGGTTCTTCTGTACAGGCTTAGTCCTCTTCGCATTCATCATCTTTATCTTGCTAAAGTAAACGATTTATTATCCTTAATGGTTTCACGTGATAAGTTGCTTGTTGCTACTACATACTATCCTGTCTAAAACTGCGTAACTATTTGTTGAGACAAGTTCTGTGCCGTTGCCATAGTAACGCATGGAATTATCTATTCCATACTGTTAATTTGATCCTTCCGTCTTTTTCTATTTTCCTCCTATTATGTTTAACCTATACCTCCTATTGTATCTTTCAGTATATGTTCTCTACGGAGTCAATGTCCTAACTAGTTTCTCTTTCCCCCTTTTCTTGTCTCCAGCCAGCTCATTTTTCTGTTCTTCTTTCATCACTCTTTTGCCGAATCCACTTTTCTCCTCCATCTAAGTGACACAACATTCCATACATTTTTTTTTATCAGTCTGTTCCTCAACTCTACGTCAGTCCAGAAGCAAGGCTCTTCCCTTACTGATTACCTCTGTTGCTTTTATTTGTTTTTCATATTTTATATTTTCACTTATGACGTAAGTCCACGCTTCGCTGCTATCGCAGCCTTATCCTCGGTTAAACACTTTCCACTAGAATACGATAATTGTTTGCAGGAATAAACATCTAGTGTACATCATACACTAGATGTTTAAGATGAACCTACAGATAGAAATCTAGTAGTGTGAAGTCGGGTGATCTGGGTCCATTCCACAAGACTATGCAATCCAACCCAGGGACTAAGGCATTGAACATCAAACCATTGGCGAAAATTTGCGGCGGAAACTTCAATATGCAGCGGGAAGGAAACACTGTTTCCTAAGAGCATTTCCAGATGGCACCGAGCTCTGAGTGTGGTGTCAATGGATCTGGGTCTAACAATACGGGTACCCCATATTCCACACCACACCATAACCTTTGTATCACACACAGCTTTGGATTGTTTCGGCCGTTACCCCAGTAGGGTCAAGTTTCAGACCGGTGACAGGGTGTGTGATTGAGGCCCGATCTGATCCAGTGACCCGGTTTCGACTTGGTAGTCCGGAGGGCAAAGCATAATTTGTAATTCCTTAGTTTGAACAATGTTTCTTTCAGGGCTTACCGCGATCGGAGGTGTTACCCCTAGAGGTCCTAGAACACAAAAAATACGACGCCGAAATGCTCAGTTCAATATAATTCTCAGAGTGGATCAATCCGGTCAAGTTTCGGACCGGATCGCCGGGTCACCTGTGTTCGGGTCAGACCGGGTAAGCGATAGTGACCCGGTTTCAGCTCCGATGCACTTCATCAACTCTTCGGAACGATATCGGCTAGCGTCGATTGGTATTGCTCAGTGACATTTGCAAACAGTAACATTTCTCTAAACTTAATATTTTAATCCGCCAAGGTTTTTGTTGTTGTTGTTGTTGTTGTTGTTTCACTTTGTCTGGATGAAGTGCAGCACGTTTCTCATGTTTCCGGAATATCTTTGAATGTAGAACTATTGGACCACGCTAATGTCGAGCGATGTTTAGTCAGAACGGCGAGCCATTATCGATATGCGTGTTATTGGCCCGTTATCCTTGTGCTCCTTGGGTAAGGTTGCTGTCACTCCCGTATCTGTGCTGTGATTGGCGGTTATGTGGTTACAAATCGGCCTCGTCATTGAACGAAACGCTCTGTACGAATGAGCGATCCCGTTGATATTAATTGAAAGCCCGGTTGTAGAATTCGGTATGTCTATCAGGGACAGCTGCGTCTTGAACAGATAGTATATTTCGGTATGAAGAATCCGTACGGTTAACTGGTACCACACTGTGGTGAAAGTCGTAACGTGCGGCGTTCTAGACTCCTGGCAAACGACACCAAGACAGTTGTTGAGGTTCCCTCGTCAGTTACAGTTTTCCGATGACGACTACGTACCTTGTTCTTATCAATGTCACACAGCAGCTGCTCCAGACATTTTTATGTAATACCTCAATCCTTTCTTCTGTCAGTCCCACCTTCAGTTACCTCAAACAAACAATCGTAATTTTAAATTTCTGTATATCAAATCTATTTTGAGCATTACATTTATCAGAAAATCCGGGTCTTAGTTGATATGCAACATGATCCCTTTTGAATTTAAACATTTTGAGCTTGATCCAAGACGACTGATTTCATGATGGCGGTCAGCTTACGGAAATATTAAAAATGGTAGGGTTCCTCAGACATTCTTTGATGGGAAATTAAGATATTTTCCGTTTTCGAAATAAAGAGACTTTTAAAACTTTGGTAAACTTTATTTTTATATGGGCCAGTTTAGTAACTTTGGACTTCGGCCCGTCACGATTTGCCTTTAGTTGTTAAGTGTTAAAATCCACACCCATGCCCCTGCTGGGACTCGAACCCGGGACCGTTGAGTCGATAGCCTACCGCCGCAGACCGCTCGACCACCCGGCCGGCAGAAAGGGACTTTTGACTCACTCTGTATATCATTATGTAAGTTCAAGGATTCGGCCATTTGAGGTCTCCTTTGAAAAAGATTAATGTTTGGAACAGTGTGATGGTTCATGACTCAAAGCTGTTTTTGCCATCATCCACACAGAACGCTTCGAGACTATTATAATTGAACGAGCTAAGTGACTCTTCTAATATTGTCAAGATTCTGAAATCCTTTGGCCTGAGCAAAAGTTGCCTGAAGGCTTTAAGATAAAATTCAAAATTTAATTCTGAAATCCTTTATTGAAAAGCTAACAAGGTGGGTCTGTTTATAAGAGTTTTGGAAAGCAACACTTCAGCTACCGGAAATTTTACTTTCGTTACTTACAAATCGTCAAATGATAACTCGAAACAAAAACGATTATGATAGTTTTATAGTGTGGGTAAATTCAAAGCAAGATTCAAATTAAAAAGGCACTACTCAGTTTGTTTACCCATCAGTACATATGCTGACGATAACATTCGATAGTCGCTTAGAAAACAATGTTTTCTGTTCAAAGTTCTGTTAGTGGAACGCAGAAACAGGAAAATGATCCATTCTATATGTCTGAAATTGAAAATGTTCGCTATTTGTAACACAAAAATGAAAAAAAAACAAAAAAAGTCCCAATTTGTATCTTAAGAATAGAAAGCAATCCCTGCTTGTAACTGAGAAATAGGAAAATGTTCCGATTTGTAACTTATCAGTTTATAAACAAACTCGTGTGTATTTTCTAGTTAAATTATACCCATGATTCCACTAGAAACTAAGTCCTTTATCGTTCCAAATGAATTTTATTTATTTATCTAAGAAATGTATGGTGACTGACTTAGCTTATTATGTTGTTTTTCACCATCTTCCCTGTGTTGTGTGATGTTATGGACTATTTCGTGACGTCTCTGCGCAGTAGTGAACACATAAGCTCATGCTTAATGAACTTTCACGCAACACTTGCTTTCCCAATTTCATTTTCAAAACAACTTTTAGTACTTGTGCTCTCTGCAACGTTATCCCTAAACTGATACTGCTCCAACGTATTTTTTTTTTTGTATTAAAAACGGTAGGTATTGTTGAGTTTATTTGACTCGTGTGTTTGTTTGTAATGCTCTTTGTAATTGAATTTATAATTATGCTTATTATAAATTGACTACATACAAATACAATTTATCTTTTCAGAGAGAGTGTGTGTGTGTGCTTGTGATTCAAATGATTTAAGTGGATAATTAAGAATCTCACTTAATGACGGAGAGAGGAGGAAGCTATCGCCAATTTTTCCCCCCTGCATTCTTGGATACCGTTCTGAGCATTCACCAGGACCAGAAATAAGTGAGTTGACATTGAATTACATTTTTCTTTTCTTTTATTCAGTCCAGGTTTTTTTTTTTTTTTTTAATACTTCTAGGCATGCATGGAAAAAGGTCCAGCCTGTCCCGGTAGCAGATAATAAATAATTTCTTTCTTCGGTTTATTTATAAACCTTTTAGTATAAAATGACCATTATCGTCCCTGATGTGAAGCTCTTGCTGTCCCGGTAGTATTGTTACCGTGCTATGGAAGTTTTTTTTTTCCATGCATGCTTCTAGCTGCTTACATGCATTCTCTCTTGAATAAATATAAATTTCGTTATTCGTACTTGAATAACACACACGCGATAAAAAGTAACAGAAAAAACTCCCATACTAAATGAATCAAAAGTTTTGTTAAAAACACGGGCGCTTTTCTACAGTTGTATAAATAATCAAGTCGACAAGGAAGGATCTAAAGTTTAGGTTTGCTGTTAAATTTGCTTTTCGTAGACTTCGTGTACACTTCAAAATGGAGGCAACTTTTTTTTATCCTTTTCTTCACTCTTTCGATCACTCTTTGTACTCTTTTTTTAAACGAAATTTAAGTTCGTTTTAATAGTTTAATGAAGACATTTTCGATAAGAAAGCACAATATTTGGCATGAGCAGGGATAAAAATTGGGCGATCTTTATTATAACAGTTTGTTTTAACTGAACTACGAACAAGACAGTAAATATATCATGTTTTGTGCGCTGTATCGAAGAGATTCGATTAAAAACACGACTGTGCCGTACTTCATCAGGCCATATTGTGCACAAAAATATACAGAAAATACAGAAGTGAATAAAAAAATATTTTTTTAAATGTATGTGCAAGAAGAACTGCACTTTTCTACAGTGTATGTATCGAACAAATTCATAAAGGTGTAATGAGTCACAAATAGTTCAAAGCAAATAGTGAGTCACATTGTAAAAAATACGCGTGTGTTGTTCTCAAGTAGTGTAAATCATGTATACAAAAGTCATTCTGTCTTTCTGAAGGTAAGTTTTGCGCACATAGTTTGTCAGAATCACTGTTTATAAACACTTCTCGCACCCGTTCACAATATGGCCTATGAACTTCGATTCACTCATTTTGAATCGAATTTCTTCAGTATATAGCAAGAAAAGTGACGATTTTTTTTGTGTCCTTCGTAGTTTACTTGGTTCGACAGATAATAATGTAAGGGATGTCGGTTTAGCATATCGCAATCAAAATTTTACCCAATAAAAGGCATTTTAGTAACGTTTGTTAAGGTTAATGTAAAGCAAATATATCCAACAAAAGATAGCAGCACTACCTCCGTGTGTCTAATGTACTTTTATCGTTGTACGAAATTTCAAAGCTGCTCCTACAAATTCAAGCCTAGAGAGTTCTAACTTTCAGGGAAGCAAGTTCATAACCAGTTAAAGAGTTCGATCAACGCTGATTTTTTATTTTCGTATTTCTTCATTGTTGAAATCGCTTGATTGTTGTTGTGAATATCAAAACCTATAACAATGAAGTTCTTTCAACAATGAACAAAGAAGAAAATAAAAAATCAGCAGCGATTGAAGTCTTGAAATGGTTATGAACTTCCATCTCTGAAAGTTCGAACTCTCTATGCTTGAATTTATAGGAGCAGCATTGAAATTTCGTGGAACGATAAAAATACATAAGTGCTGCCATCTTTTGTTGGAGATATTTGCTTTACGTTAACCTTAATGTAGAATGCAGCTTAGAGTGGGGATGTCTAACTTCCTGTGATTGTCAATTATGTAACGTTACTTACATGGCAATACGTGGGAAATCTGCTTTATTTTCTGCAGTCCGTTAAACATAAACTTTGCTCCGATATGATCCATAGGGTGCAACTTCTTTTTTGATTTGCTAAGTCCACAAGATAAGATAGAATGAAGTGTATGGGCGGTAACAGCACTAAGTCCACAAGTTTTACTTAAATCTGTTGAGATACTACGTCAATTGTGACAATGCTGGGAGACATTTGAGTGCCTTTTGCTCCCGAAACTAGGCATGTTTGGACATTTCGTTAAAGGAACGTTTTCCTTGTTTCAATCTGAGGAATTCATTGTTCAATTTATGAATTTGAATTTAGTTTTTAAGGCTTTTAGGCAGCTTTGGTTCAGGCCGGATAGATAATGATGGGTGATTTGGTGGAATGGAAAGTGGGAGGAAACGGGAGAATCCCACGCACATGCTATTTGTCCACCACATAGCAGAGCAGGAATCGAACCGACGACCCCAAGCACCAGAGGTGAGCGCTCTACCATTGAACCAGCACGGCCCATCACTATCAGTGTTAGATAAAATGTACTGTATATATTGTAAATGTTTTGAAAAGTCGGTTTCTATTCTGATATTTGTATTTTCTTTGGAGACACGTAGAATATAATAAAATTTTGTTATAGCGAGAAAAAGTAGAATTCGAGTTTTGAATGGGAAAATGTTTTTGTGTTTGATATAAATGAAAACCACATCCGCTTAATTCACGCTTAGATTTACGACTGAAATTAAGTTTATTTACATTGAGCTCATCATATACTACCATATACACAAACTGTAGGTCCAACCGTTATTGTAGTTCGGTGAGTATAAAATATTTCCTTTTTCAATTTGAGCGTTTAGTTAATGAGTTTTTTTTTTTTTTAATAATATAGTTACTTTAAAAAAAAAGTTACAAATTTAACTTTTGGGTCCTGTAATGTTTAACAAGCTTCAAAGTGGGGCCCGGATTTGAAAAAAGTTGAGAGCCACTTAACTCGATCTAGATTCTGTTGGTGTGCAAATACTGAGTGGAACTTGGTATAGAGTACAAGTATGGTGCTCAACAAGGCTTGTTTACAGTTTAGTGTATGCGAATTCTATTCTGAATGCTCATCTCCCTTTCGTTCCCGCGTATGACACCCAGTTTTGTGTCTCATTTACAGATGAACACGTTCTATTTATTACGTAATCATAAATTTGTAAAGGCACATAAAAGAATAGTGTGAATTTCGTCACGTCCTCATGAATATTACTAGTCAAGTACCCAGTGGAGAGTTGTTTATTACAGGTAACATGAAAAGCTTTTGCTTAGCCACGGTTTCTGCTTACTTAACTTCACAAAGAGGGCGTAGAGAATTAAAGGACAAATCAAAACAAGAACAGGAGCTTCTTTGACCCTTTTGCTTTTCTTTTGTATAAATAATTTATAAACCATCTGTACATAGTTTCATCTTCCGAGTTTCTGTTGGTAGGTCCTTTACCCGAAACTTTAAAGGAGCATGAATGAATTGTACTCGCTCAGCTAACATTCACAACACTCATGATACGAGCCCTCCTCAAAATAAAATAAATAAAATAAACAGGAACAGACAAAGGAAGAAAGAAAATAATCTTGAAATTACAAAAAAAAAAAAAAAGAAGTTCAAAACTCTGTTTACTCTCGGCTATAGTGGTGGCCCTTTTCACGTTCTAAAGGTTTTGAAACTGGAGAGACTCAAAAATTTCCATAAACAAGAGCCCTTTTGCAATGGCTCTGGATTCAGTGCCGGATTTATACGTCTAGACGCCCTAGGCCCATGACTTCCAGCGCCCCCACCCCTCCACCCTCACCGCTTCCGTCCTTTTCTCCTTCCTACCCTCACATTATGACAATTGACTCTCCTCCGTCTTCTACCCATTAATAATAATAATTATTTAATCCTGGTAATGTGGTTATTTACAAAATACGTTTCAATAATATTATAAGAAAATAATTTAATTAAATACAATGGGCAATTTTAATTAAATTACTGTAGCCTACTTGTTGAAAATAATTTTAATTATACTGAACAAGAAGGTAATACAAGCAGTTTTTTCAATTTTATTATTTACAATATTGTTATTATATTTCGTTCACGGCTTTTATGCAGCTCAGAGAAGAATCTTAACTTCAGCCGTTTTTGGATTCTACTTTTTCCAACATCACAAATGGCACATTGAAGTTTCGTGATAGATTTACAATTTTAACAATACAAACTCTAAAATTTCCTAAAGTTTTTCAGAAAGAAAATAAAAAAATCTAAAAATTAACAATTCCAATCACAATTCAAAACACTAAAATTTTCTAAATTTATGAAGCATTCAAGAGGAAAAACTAATAATAATAATAATAATAATAATAATAATAATAATAATAATAATA